>OMLJ01112615.1:0-10707 GCA_900302595.1 Gadiculus argenteus
GCCTCACAGCTGTTTAAGGATTCATGAAGCGCGTAGGTGACCCTAATCCTTGTGGCAGAGTCACAAGAGCACATAAAACACATCTGACCGGCGTGGCAGAACTGTAAATGTGTCATATCCTCACCTCAACCGCTATCGGTATCAATTACCATTTGCGGCCATCGCTGCCACTTAGCCAGAGGGATTTATCGTTTCACTTGACAGGATCTCGCCCCGATCCGAGCGGTTTGGCGGCACTCAGTGGAGGAGGAGGGGGGGGGGGGTTCCGACCAGGCTTTTAACTTATTCACGGTGTTCTTTTCTTACTTTAGAAATAAGGTAACAGACGCCGCAATTAGGGCGGCCATTACAGAGAGAGCTGTCAGTTTGTGCTGATTTAAACAGAAGCGGTTCAAGCGGAGAGTGCGAAGGAGTGTGTGTGCCTGCATGTGCCTGTGTGTGTGTGTGTGTGTGTGTGTGTGCTGCTACAAATATGACTCATTTTGTGGAGTACGAATGGTTCTATTCCTTGGCTACTTGTCCAAAAAAGCCCTAAGGATACACAATATATTATAAAGCATTTAGACAATTCAAATATTAGGAGACCTTGCCTCGGAGAGAGGCCATCTTTGTTACATGAGCCAAAACAGCATCGCGGGCCAGGCTCATGAGCTAACCTTCCCTGGAGAAGGATCTCAGTGATGGAGCTTAATGTGTGGCTGTCTGTCTGTTGAGCTAGAGCCGCTCCAGTAGCACTGACGGTATATACACACGGATTTACAGGCACGTGGGCCTTTTCCACCACACATCACACGTTGTCAACACGTTGTCATTGAAAAGGCAGAGGTTTGTGTGTTCACCGAAGCCATTAGTGTGTTGTACCCTTACGTGTTGCCATGTATTATTGATGTTATCTGTAAGATAAATCAAGAACAAGGGAACAAAGGTCTGATCGTGAATACTCATGGCCTTAACAATCATCAGTCTAAAGAAATGTGTAGATTTTGTATAATAATTAAGACAAAAAACATGGACAGTTATGAAGGACTAATGCATATTGGATCAATGCATAATTTAGCCTATTCGACGATTCACTACAAATATATATATATACTATATATATATTTGTATATATACTATATGCATTTATATATATATATATGTTATTACACAGGTAGTCGTTCAGTACGGCTGTTGACGAGTACAAATATACAGCAGTACTAATAACTCAAGGAAAGAATGAGTTTTCCACCATTTATTCTGCCATCATTTCACTGCACACTGACGACAGCTGTGCAATCAGTTGTTGAACCGTGTAATATCGCTGTTTATTACACGACGTGCAAGATATCGAGCGCAAATATGGGTTTTTAGAGCGCAGATATAGGATGATATTACACGGGTCAAGCCCAGGACACACCGGCCGCGCTGCGCAGCGCAGCGCCGCATCGCTTCCTATTGGTGCTAGGGGTTCCGTTTGACGCACGTCAACTGCGTGGCGCGGCCGGTGTGCGGCCGGCTTCAACCACTGATTGCGTCAGCGCGCGGTCAAACGACGGTTAAACACGGCAGAATAAATGGTGGAAAACTCATCCTTGGTTTATTTGTCGTATAATAAATAATTTATTACACAGGTAGTCGAGTTCAGTACGGCGGGATATTTTTAGGAGTCTGACCTTTTGTCGAGTCCGCAGGACGAGACCAAATACAAAGACGAGTAATACACAGGTAGTCGTACTGAATGAGTAATAATAACCTATATATATTTGCACTCCCAAAATCTATATTTGCGCTCAATATCTTGCGCGTCGTGTAATAAATACATATACAGTATATATTTCACCTGACGCACGCTAAGACACACACAAACACAAACACATACACACCCTCCCAAAAAAAGGGTAGTCAATGACTCAGACGCAATCCAGGCGATCACCTTCGCATGGTAAAGTCTGGTAGTTAACACGCAGCTGTGTGGGCCCCTGACAACATGACATCACTGTAAGCCTCTGTCGCTCGCCCCTCGCTCACTCGCCGCATGCACCCTGGCCTAATGTTACGAGGCAGTGGTTGGCAGATGAATATTCAGCCGCTGCGATCAGCCATGCAGCACAGCACAGATGGTCCCGGAACAACCGAGAACGCTAAAGGAACACTTTCGCTCCCACCACCGCCACAAGCTTCCAGAGCCACTCTGCTGTGTACTCTGGTGTGCTGCTGCTGCTGCTTTAGCATTGCAAATGATCTAGCGCTACAAACTATAAGCGAGGACGACTTGGACCACTGTTAGGAATACAGCAAAACAAGTAGGTGATTATGCAGGCATGCGGGCCTTTCGCTGCAATGTTCGAAGGTGTAAAGGGAACAGGTAAAGCCATTTTGACTGATGAAGATATGATCAGCTTGTACTATTGCTGCTTCAACACCACGTGTGTGTGTGTGTGTGTGTGTGTGTGTGTGTGTGTGTGCGGCCGTGCGTGCGTGCGCGCGTGAGTGCGCGTATGTATAAAAAGTCTAGACATCTGAGAGTGTCTAACCAAGATAAAATGCTATACATGTACAAACATACAGACAAATATGCATGTAATATGACACAAATACATATCCACAAACTGAGACACATCTATATACTGTATATATAGACTACACCAGTCTTTTTAATTAAAAGCCAGTGGTGATATTTACCCACTTTTGAGGCGTGTGGGAGACAGAATCAGCTGGGACGTGCTAATCCCTCTTATTAATGTGCAGAGAAGGGCTTCTGGCTAGCATTCCACCAGCTATGTTCATTATTTTTTATCACTTCAATCTGGTCCTCTGCACCGGTATGGAAGAAATGATGAATTCTTGAAAGGAAATAATTGAGAAGCTATCAGTGGGGGGAGCTCATTGAACTCTACTGTTGGGAGAATTAGATGTAGCAAGGGGATCCTATAGGCATGTGGGCCATTGGATTTCATCCTTTTTTATTTTATTCCAAGAGGAGATGATCAAAAGCCCACAGACCAGTGTTTTGAGACTCCCTCTGTTGACAGAGACTATAGACTATAGACCGCCCTTAGTTCTCTCCATCTAAGTTTCTCTATCTTTCAGGGAATTCCAAACTTTCCCTTTTGATTTGTTTTGCTTGCAAATAAACCCATGGTTTAGACCAAGTAAAGAATACATATATTACTAGATTGTTTCTTCTGAATCTGTTTCTTCATCCAGTTGTCCGTATGTTTTGTATATTTAGCACTGAAAGGTCTTCTTAATCTTGATCTGAATGTCTTCTAAATGCCCTCGAGGGGTCTGATCATTCTATTCACAAAATATCTGCCCACACACATGCAAACTCAACTTACCAGCAATAAGTAATTCTTACGAATAACTGCAATGGACTCTGGATTGTGTTCATAAAAAATATCTAGATTTCCCAATGGTGAATACCATTTTTTTTCCTAAATGCCCAGATAAGAATAGAAGACCAGGATAAGCTAAAGATGTGCTTACATATCAACGGCAATAAGGCGCCAATGGGTGGCACCACTGGTAAAATAAATAGGATGATTAACACCATCACACTGCAAATCACCCAGTATGGCTCAATGGCACAGCCGCCTTAACGATGCAGCTTTCGGTGTGCATTTAAATGAAGCTTAAGTATCAACTAATGGATGCACTGAGATGTTTACAGATTGGGGATGTTACGATTTTCATACATGGTGCAATCACTCAAGATGAAAATCGAATGGAGATGTTTATTATGTATCAGTGCCTTATGAAAGACAGCCATTTTGTTGATTTTCCTGCTAAATTTAGTTAAGAAGCTGTCTGCAATCAAAGGCTTGCAGAGCTGTGCGCTAAGAGTAATATCTCAAAGTCAAACAGGTCATAGCGTAGTGGTAATGTCCTAAACATTGACATTTAGTCTCTCTCTCTCTCTCACTCTCTCTCAATCTCTCTCCATCTCTCTCTCTTCTAATGCAACATTACTTAGCTTTGAAAAAATTTACCAGCAAACGATATAGCATATTTCATAAAGAAAGTAGATGAGGGTAAACATAATTGTAAACTCTGTCTCTAGGCATTTTAGTGGTGAAAACTGTTCCTTCTATGTACTGTACTGTGTATGATCTGAATTTCCACCGGAGCAGTACCATCAACACTAAGAACTTTAAACGGGAACCCTTTTCTTTTTTTTCTCTCCCCAGAATAACCTTTAGGTCCCTGACATTTGGAACGATGCACTCAGCCAGAAGAAGCATTGCAGGGCTGTATTTATGTGACCCAGTAAAACCAAGGCAAATTGTGCCGAATTGGAAGGCTACGCGATTAGTTTTTGCAGTTGATGATGCATTTAAGACCCCGCCACACCCCTTCCACAGGGGCCTCCAGGGGACAGTTTCTAGCAAACACTTTTTCTCTGTGCGGGTTTGATAGAATCTAAATAGGAGCAGGTGCAGCATAAAGATTAAGACAAGGTGCAATGAACAAAAGATTGTCGGACTGATATATTATTATTATTATTATTATTATTATTATTATTATTATCATTATTATTATTAGATAATATGAGCAACTTAAATTGTGAACAACTCACCAGCCCCCTAGATATAGAGACATCCTATATGCTGGCCCTTACAGATAATGTGTTTTTCTGAGTTGGGGGACCTGGCAACTCGATGTCAAATGATGTACAGTATATACATATATACATATTTGAAGATGTGTGAGTGTATTGTATCTCAAAACATTGACTATGACTAATCCTGTAGTGTTAAGACAAACAAAGGTTAAGGTTCGTATTTGGACTCGATGATATAGATATTAAATTGTTTTGGCTTGACATGGTGGGATCGGTGTTCCTGACAAAAGGTTATAATGGAAAACAAACATTACCTATACAGGCCTATAGTAGCAGGTAGAGTACAGTAACAGTAAAATATTGTCTTTTTTTATGCTTAGAAATGTACTGATGAATGTTGTGACCGCTAACTGGAAATTTAACCAAAAGAATAACGTATATTTTCCGATTTAGAACATGGTATTTTGTACTCCACGGTACAACATTCTTCACAACTTCAGCTTGTTTTGTTTTTTTCAACCATGCAACATACTATATGCTTTCTGGATATTTTCTCATTATTTCTAATTTCAAAGTGCTAATAAATTATACTATGGCACACGCAGATTGCCAGCCATGGTTAATTCCAGCAGGGAAGAGGTTCAGAATGCAGGACAATCACAGGTGGTGGAGGTAATAAATTGATGGTGGTGTTTGTTCAGAGGTTTTCTTTGGAGAGTACTTTCTTTGTTATTACTTAAAAGGTAGCTTTCATATTTTTTTTCCAAAACCATTCGGCCAGTTGAGTAATGAATGGGCTTTCTTCCTGGACTCAACCAGTATCCATTATGATGTTCGGTTGATCATTTAGCACTTGCAGCCAAAGCACTCACAATGAATTCAAACACGTGCTATCTGTATCCACTGACTTTCAGCTGGAAGTCTAACAACCATGACCGTAACCGGCCCCGTTTTATTTGAATTCTCCAAAACAGGTGAAACGGGGCCAAATATCTAGCTTTCATAGGCCTCATGGGTCATACAATAGAGAATATTATTACAGGATTTATCAACCAGCCTTTAATGGTGCTTCTTTCAGAAACCTGGCTAAATATCGATGTTGAACATCCATTCAACATCCATTCAACATTTCCTTAACTGATTAATTTGCATGAATTGTTCAACTTGTTAAGGGAACAGTTTTGTCATTACATAAATGTATTGATAGTGTATTTCTAAAATCTGCCCTCACAAATTATGTTCTCATTGTTGATAGCTGTTTAGATGCAAATCACTGTGATAGTTCTCAATCCTTTTGAAAATGACTGGTGTCAAAAATCGTATTGTCTCGGTTTTGCAAAAGATAATGAGCCTTTTTAATGAGCTGAAACACCTTTGATTAAAACCTTTGTGTTCTGGCTTTTAATGTTTTTGTTATGCTTATACATCGCTAAAATAATTCGATTCATTTTTTTTTTTAAATGACCAAAAGTATCTGCAATCATTTAATGTTGGCATTTCTATTACATTCACATAGTTACATTGGCATCTGTGTTCTTTGATAGCATAATAGCTAACAAGACCGCCAGTCAGAGCAGGCTATCTGCACCTAGTATGGCCCTGCAAACTCACTAACCTGTGGGTGTTTTGCTTGTTCTGAGTATGTCCAACCAGGTTCTTTGCAACCAGATATCCACCTAATTGGCGTCACAGGCTTGACTTGGCAGTACAATGCTAAACTTGCTCTGTCGCCTTACTTTAACTAATGCTTTGACTCATTTCTTAACAGTGAGGATCACGTACAAGGCAGTGTGTGGTTGCTGTTTAAGCTCCTTAGTCCTTAAACACCGACCAGAAAGGCTCAAAGCAGATTGTCTTTTCTAGATTTTAACTCGGAAGGCAGCCTGTTGTTTCCTCAACATTTTAAACGTTTTGAGCATTGGTTTGCATATAATTATTAGGAATCACAGGGACGCTCATATCAAATGTATTTATATGTATTTATTCAATGAAAGCCTTTAGCACTCAATAAAAATGTTCACCAGGTCATTACACGTGTTTTCAATAGTTTACGATTATTATGTCCTGTCAATATCATCATTAGATTATATCCATTAAGCATTATTAAAAAAACAAAAACATGCTGAGTTCACAGCATATGTGAGAGTCGAGAAGTGTTTTCAAACATAATTTCACAGATAGGAATGGAAAAAAGCCATGGTAATTTGTGTGAAATACACTTGTGTGAAATACACGCTGAAAAAGGCCAATTGAATATCATTTTGAAAACAGCCATATAATTAGTCAATAGAGAAATGTTTGTGACCAACCGTTATGCATATGAGTCAATGTAATTGTTTGGGGACAGACTTGAAATGAATAATGCATAAACTGCAATCAAAAAGGTCACATGGGAAAAGAAAATACATTTTCTATTGCATTTCATTGCGGTTAACTTTGAGAAAGAAACACACCCATGAACGTTGTTAAGTGCAATTTGTGGATGTGTTTGTTATTAGTGCAACTCTACTCAAGCAAAGTGGCTTGACTTCAATCGAGCCAATTTCTAACGCCACTCCATTCAACCACGCAAACATGAAATGATTAAACTTGGTACTAAACATGGTACTACTTTGGATGTTTTCAAAATGGTCAACATGACACTGTCAGCTATTGTCAGCAGACAATATTGGATATTTTGTTTGAGAAGTGCTGCGTAACAAAAAATAAAGTCAGTGACAATACCCATTTGGTCACTTTACATTAAAAAGTTTGAAATGGTCACAGACCAATTTAGTTTGGGTACATATTGCATTTAAATGGTTTTCTTTTTATCCTGAATGCTTAACGAGCACCGGTACGTACACATTCCTCTCCTGTCCCTGTTCCCCAAGGGATGGCCTCTCACTCCAATTGTGTTTGTTTAATTACCTCACATCAGATCTCTTGATGACATTTTACTGAACGTAGGCACACAGCCTATCCAATTCCACAAGTGCTTCCCTCTGTTAACCTTTTATGCACAAATTGAATACGCCATACTTTGGGTTTATTTGTATCCAGGCCTGAGATCTACCACAAGTCTAAGGATCCTACTGTGAATCTGTCTCTTCCCAAACATGCTTTACATATCATGGGTTTGAAAACAGGACACAAACAATATCGACTTTGTAGTCACTGGTTTTAGCAGCACAATATAAAGCTTTACCTTTAATACAAATGGCTGCTGAGAGACTGTGAGTGGCACAGAATACGATAGCTTGAGTCGCTCATTTAAAAATAAAATATTTTGAAAATGTGTGTCATCCCGAGAAATTATAAAGCCTTACTTCCACTAGACTCTTAATGTATGATCCACTTCAAAGGGAATTGTAACGCTAGTGAGCCGCACTGCCGCCAAAACCTGGGGGTTGCGTGAGTGCTCTGTCCGACCACTTCTCTCTTGCCTAGTCAGAGAAGATCCAGTCATTGCTAGATGGTCTTCACAGGGAATCGTTTTGTCACTAGGATGCAGGGAACAAGCCAAATAACTATTTGGGATTGTCCATTTTCAGCTTTCAAGATTAAGAATGCACTTACAATAGGCCCATTAACTGGATGTATTTTTACCGCTATATTCAACAAATGTTCATTAATATGAGTAAGACTGTTTCTGTGTGTTTTTGTGTGTTTGTGTGTGTTTCTTTGTGTGTGTTTCTTTGTGTGTGTCTGTGTTTGCGTGTGTGTGTGTGTGTGTGTGTGTGTGTGTGTGTGTGTGTGTGTGTGTGTGTAAATAGAGTTGAAATGAGTTTCACTATGTTGTCAGGGCCATTCGCAATCAAGAGCGACCGCCGCGATGCATTAATCATGCGGTATTGCTTCATAATTACTTTTCATTTTAGACTGAAGGCCTCTCTCTGTATTTGTTTATATTTAAGTCCATCCTTTGGACGTATTATCTGCTGGATCCTGTTCAGAATCAGAATCAGCTTTATTGGCCAAGTATGCACACAAACAAGGTGTTGACTCTTTAACAGGTAGACATATACAAAATAGACACTACGCAACATAAATACATATACAGACATTAAGCTGCAGCATACTAAGGTGCATAGTGACCATAGAAGATGGAGCAGTAGTAAGGACAGTAGTGAAGGTGGGTGAACTACTGTTGAGTGCATGTTGTATTGCAGATAAGCTATTTAGTAGAGCGAAGACAGTGGCAAAGAAGCTGTTCTTATGTCTGGATGCTCTGGCAAACAGAGATCTGTAATGGCTGCCAGAGGGGAGGAGTTCAAACAGATTGTGACCAGGGTGAGTGGGGTCGTCAATAATTTTCCCTGCCCACTTCTTGGTTCTTGCAAGATACCGGAGGGAGGGCAGGGGGACACGCTGTATAGTCAGCAGTGGATTTCTTCCACGTGCTGGCTGTCTTTGGATCGAGTCCGTGTCATGGTGAAGTGGATGGACATGTGGAGCAGTCAGGTGGGCAGACACACAGTGGTGAGTGGTCCCTGGATTGTACTTGAGGGGATTGCAGTTTAGTGAGCAAACATCCTGTTGCCTAAAGCCCCCATTTGAACACATGTTGGGATTATTCTAAGTGTAATCAATGTATTATATTTGTTATATTCCACCAAGAATCCTTTTGTTCCTTTAATTTATTATTTTTCCTTTATGTATGAATGTATGCTTGTTTTGGTTTATTTTTGTTTAATTTAATTTGTTTAGTGGGCATGTTCGTTTAGTTTAAATGTACCATGTTCGCCATGTCTGAGATTCACCCTGCTGAGGAGAGGCATATTAAAGATCCACTCCACTCCGCAGAAGTTGTCTCCCAACTCATAAAAAAACACGACGCACATTCTACACAAGGATTCAAATAACTGAATAAATATTGATGATACGATGCAGGGGGCTGCGGGGGTGAGACTGCACATTGTATTGTAGGTTTTGAATGTGTATGTTTTACAGAGGAACACTTCCTTCAACTCCCTGCTGTAATTTAATAAAAAGATGAATGGATTGGTCTCCATTCAACATGAAGCATCATTATCACGAGTCCTTCTGACAAATTGAACGAGCAATGAATGCCCCACAGCGATGCAATATTGATAAGAAAATGCGTCCACTTTCATTTCAACACGATTCTTGACTCATGGTTTCACTCAATGATCACAAAAGTAACTACATCTTTTATTCTCTTTTCTGCTGGAAGACTCAAATGAGGATAACGTCTCAAGTTGAATATAAACACTCAACTTTTTGACCCAATAAACCCAATCTCTAATAAAACCATTCAATATTTCTTATTATTGAGTATCCACAAAACATGACATTGAAAATGAATTGTATCACATATGTATTCATTGATGAAGTCAAAGTAAAAACAAAGGCTGGGGTCTGTGATCTCTGCTATTACTGTCAAAACTCCTGTTTAATAACTTATCAAAATTCTATGGGGAATTAGTTGTTGCTGAAAACTCTCTGTTGTGAACCAACAAAAAGGAATAGGAGAAGGGGTCACCTTCTTTTTAACCTACAGTTTTATTTTTATTTAATATTGAGTTTTGAATAATTCATCTTACAAAAACAATTATGAAACATTAGAAAAAAAAATGATGAAACATAAAAGGAAAAGTAACAACAATCAGTTGGAGGGGGGGGGGGGCTTGTGTAGACTTCAGCGCACCAATATCACACTGTGGTTTCATCACCAGCTAGCAGAGGGCTTACCCAGTGGGATTCAGTCCAAAGTCGGAACGCTTCTTTCCGATCGCGAAACACCAACGAGGAAGAATCAGTCAGCGCAACAGGTTAGGACAGGTTGAGGAGCACGAGGGGGGACAACGGGCTGACATCGCACATCCCACCGAGTCCCTCCCCCGCCTGCGCCAGGCAAACTGGGCGTGTGCGGGAAGTGACAACAGGCAGCCAGAGACGATTCTCAAGACGCTTCATCAAATGATCGCTCTCGCTACATAATCTGCTGAACCTCCGAAAGAGCTGCAGTCCCCGTCGCAGGAGCAGGAGGGTGACGGTGTGAGCCCAACGACGAGATGTCAAGGGCGAACAGGCAGGTCGCTCCTCATCAAACAAAGGGGGATACACGGCACGGCGTGACAGGGGGGAGTCAAGATTGTAGCGACATCAAAGTGTGTGACGTGTTCGCCCGCATCACTCTGCATATGTTCAAACTGCAG
>OMLJ01112620.1:0-10451 GCA_900302595.1 Gadiculus argenteus
GCCAGATTGGGCGGGAAATCTGGCAACCCTGCACGTGACTCGGGGTTGGGCAGACGAACCAGACCGACGAGTTAGAATAGAAGAATAGAATAGAATAGAATCTTTAATTGTCATTGCACAGGTATAACGAAACTGAGGTAGAAACTCTCACATCAGTGCTCTTAAAATTAAAATAAAAGACATAAGAAGACAGACAATAGGCACAGTATACAATTTAAATAAGATAAAACAAACTATAAAAACTAAACTGTTTAGGTAAAAACACTTAATTTTTTTTATTGTACTTCCCATATAAAAGTCTAGAATCTAGTTTTGGCGTTTACCTTCACCTTCAGCCAGAGTCAGAGACAACAAACACTTGCAGTTAATTCCACTGAATTAAAAAAATAGGTTTACCTCGAAAATCCACAATGTATAAGATGGAAGACTTACTGTATTGTTTATAATCGTATATGATTCAGATTCAGATTCAGAATACTTTATTGATCCCCGGGGGGAAATTCTTTTCATTCCAAAAGCTCCGTGCAAAGTAGAAATGGAAACAAGCGATAAAGAATGAAATAGAAATAAGATAAGGTAAAGATTCACATAAAATAAAATAAAATAAAATAAATAAAATCTAAAATCTAATCTAATCTATCTAAAATCTATCTATACAGTCTAAAGTAGCCAATAAAATACACATAAGTAATAAACATAAATATGGTGAGGATCGCGAGGAGCAGCGACATGTGAGGACGCCAGGGTTGCCAGATTGGGCCAAATGTCTTTTATTTACGTGACCATATTTTTGTTTTATGTTAAAAATGTTGCGTACAATGATGCTATGCGCATCCTTTTAAAAATACCCAGGGAGGGCAGTGCCAGCCAGATGTTTGTCACTGCAGGAGTGAGCACACTCCTGTCTCTTAAGACATACTCATGCTCTTTTAAGACATTTAATGTTTAAATGTATGAATAGACTGGAGGAATCTGGGAATAGTCATTGTGGCACTTGTGAAAAGTAAAACTGGTAAATCCCTATGTGAGATGTTCTACACCTCTAGCCTGAGGGAGCACTGGCTGAAATGTTTGCACATAACCTGATTTTTTAAACTGTGAATTTTTGTATTGTACTTGTCTTGTGCTGTTTATGGACCTGAGTCTGGAATAACGTTTTCAATTCAATTCAATTAATGACAACGAAGTGCTGCTTGGTCTAGCTTGGCCGGAGGACTGATGGTGTTCTCATCGACATGTATTATATGAATCCCTCTCTAGCGCCATGCATGTGTCACTAACATGTGAAATGTCTCCCCCTGGTGTCTCCTAGGTTATTAAGATGGACTGGCATGAAGAAGGAGAATCCTATTGATCACGTTCGTTTTTACTGCAAGAGAGACGCCAAAACGGCCAAGAAGACCTCCAGGGGCCAGGTAAGAACTTTGCCATTGAACACAATTATTTCTAAAAGCATGTCAGTGCAGTATAAACATATATGGGATATAGTATGGTCATTTCTAATGGTGTTTGTGATGACACATTGAGAGGTCGGACCAATGGAGCGTCGGACTTATGACATGCCACCTTCTTTTTTTTACCTCTGCCATAGTACGGCGTTGGGAAGCTACAGCATTGACCGCATCGGCCACATGCTCACACCTTTTTCGCCTTTGTAACTCTCGTACTATGGGCTCCAAACAAAACAGTTTGACGCTGCTCCACTTCATCAACTAAAATTTCCACTTCACAGTCAGTGAAGTTGCGCTTCTTTGTCTTTCCCTCTGTTTTCAGCATGTTGTCCACAGAAATAAATACCGGTATTCATTAAGGGCGTTGAATATTTATAGGCAATTATGGGTGTGTCTTGAGGTACACACAGGTGGCGCAAATTTAGAGTAGAGTGTGATTTATAAAGGGAAATTGGTGTGGAATGTGCGTGCGCACGGTTTTATAAATCAGAATATCTGTATACTCTGTGCGCACACAAAACTCTGTGTGCGCACAGTTTTGTGCGCACACCATCTTCTGGCGCAAATCATGCGCAAAGTTTTATAAATGAGGCCCCTGGTCTTGTTAAGACCAAATTGCTGCCCGAAAGGTGTTGCCAATATGGCCACGAGTGAGAGGACTTGCCTAGAAGGACTTTGCTATTCCCCCCAAACAGACCGTACCTGGCAATCTTCTTGAGATTGTATTAAAACGAGAGGATGGTATTAAGCAGTTTTAAATTAGTTAGTTAGTTAAATTAGGCCCCCCAAACCATCCTGATTTAGATGCTTAATGATAGTAAATAAACGCAGAGGAATTATGAAAAGACGCTTGTTTATTCGCCTATAGTATCCGGGAGTGCGGAGCACACGCACACAACCCATCCTGATTTAAATGCTTAACGATAGTAAATAAACACGGAGGAATTATGAATTGACATTTGTTTATTGGTCTATAGCCAGGCCCGATGGGGGCCCTACACATTGATCATGGACGGGGCCCCTCTGCTTCAAATGTTCGCCCCGATTCTGTTTGTCGGTGGTTTGTCTGGGGTTAGGGTTAGGGTTACGTTAGGGTTATGTTAGGGTTAGGGTTAGGGTTCTAAACGTTATGTTGTCATACTATCGTGGAGAGGATTGTTTCCGATTTTAGATGGGAGCTAATCCACAAAAGGTCGGAACAATGGGCTGTCGGACCAATGGGAATTTTTCAGAACATTAAGAGGTCGGACCAATGGAGCGTCGGACTTATGACATGCCACCCATGTTCATAGGCAGCAGAAGCCCAGCGCCCCATGGCCTTTAGGGTAGAAACAGGAGTAAAGCAGCTGCAGTGGTTGCCGCCCCTATGCGCAGGGAATGAGGTGTATAACGGGCCGGAGGCAGCCTGCAGAATTGGCAGAGGAGGCGCAGGTGAGAAGCAAACCAGGCTATGGACCTTGGTCTCCCTTCCTGAGTGGCAAACAGCGGCTCCTGGGGCCCAGTATGTGGACGGCTCGCAAGTAGGTCCGCATGGAAGACAGGGGACAAAAAACGCTGAGACGTACACGATGGTACAAAATCAGAAATGGTGAGTTTGTGATATGGGTCAAAGGAACACGTGTGTGAAGAAAATTCCCCACCCCTTAGAAAGCCATAGAAGGCTGTGGGAATTACTGTCTCTATACATTTTATCTGTAAGGCCCAAAACACCCTCCCCTTAATCGTGAAGTTATTTTCTTCACTAACGGTAATGAGAAAGACATTTATCGTTGCCTTGAGGCGACTCCTTTTTGAGGTCTTTCAGCAGGAGGCGTACGGACGGGTCTTCCAGAATGCTAGCAGTGGAAGGGTCCTGACAGCGCAGGTGGAACTGGATGCCAGCGACCGTACTTTTGATAGATTTTTTTGGGTTCGAAACAGTGGACTATAAAAGCACTTATACAGGATATATGAAGTGGCAAGCTGCTATAGATAAAGTAGCACAAAAGTACTTAAGTAAGACCAGGCTGAGTCACACATTCGTTATTGAAAACCACCCAAAACCCTATGGAGGGCCATGTCATAAGTCCGACGCTCCATTGGTCCGACCTCTTAATGTTCCGAAAAAATTGGTCAGACAGCCCATTGGTCCGACAGCCCATTGTTCCGACCTTTTGTGGATTAGCTCCCATTTAAAATCTGAAACAATACTCTCCATGATAGTATGACAACATAACGTTTAGATCGGACAGATCATTTATGCTGATGACAGGGCATATAGCGGTATATCGGTGTAGGCTACCCTCTTGATTATTGTTGAAGCACAAAGATAATTATTCTATTTCATAGGCCTAACCCTAACCCTAACCCTAGAACTCCAGAATGGCTATCGATCGTTTTTCAGAACAATGAGATTCGGAACAATGAGCTGTCGGACTAGTGGGAATTTTTCGGAACATTGAGAGGTCGGACCAATGGAGCGTCGGACAAACGAGACTACCCCCACGGAGGGCGCAGCATCCATATATAGATTGAGGGCTGGAGAGGATTCAGAAAAAACATTTATGAAAAAGAAATGCCATCCCAATTGTTTAGGGGCTGAGACCAAAATGTAAGCTCTGATCTACACCCGGCATCTAAGAAAACTACATCATCGAGCTCTTTAACGGATTTGGACAATTCAAGGAGCCTGGAAATTAATGATCTGCCTTGGAGGATTACCTCATTGCAAAATGTAGGTGGCCTAGGAGAGAGAGATCAATTCTCTTTTGGAGAAGGACTGTGACTCTTGAGCGTTTTGCATGACACACGGGACAGTTTCTCAAGGTGAAGCAAGGCTTGCATAAGGTTGGAATCGAGACTGAGGCCCAGAAACTCTATAACTTTAAACGGACCTACGTTCTTATCCTCCGGGAGCGGAACACCCAGATCGAAAAAGTGCTTTTAAGTGCCGAGATGGAAAAATCTGTTTGCCGAGGGAAAATCCACCAGGAAAAAATCATCAAAAAACTTGTCCTTGTTAAAAGAAAATCCAACACAAGGTTTCTGATAATGTACCAAACATTTTTGGACTACTTCGACAGCCAAAGTGAGCCTAACCGGAAAAATACATTTCAGCCTCTCTCCACTGAACACCGAACAGAGACCATTGAAAAGGATGCAGTGGCATGCCCTGTTCTCCTAGTTGAGCCTGACAGGATTCTAATTTAATGTAGGGCACATTATTCGGGGGCTGCCCGTTTGTCCGACGCTCCATTGGTCCGACCTCTCAATGTTCCGAAAAATTCCCATTAGACCGACAGCCCACTAGTCCGACAGCTCATTGTTCCGTCTCTGAATTGTTCTGAAAGAATCGATAGCCAATCTTCTTGTTCAAACTACGAGAAGTGGACCTGTGTCCGACTTGATGTGGCGGGAACTTGACGTGTTTCTGACTAGTTTTTTTTTTTTTAGACATTTGGAGAAACCAGCCAGCAAGCTTGTTTTTTAGACTATCCCACCGAAAAAAAATCCAACCCAAAACATGTAATAGTTCACTAGCTTCAGCAATAGGCCTATGTCACGCAACGATTGAAGACCGGAAGAACGTCGTGGAGAAGGGTTATGGTGTTTCCGGTTAGCTATTTACAATGGCTGTAGGTGGCGGTATGCACCTGTAGGTGTAACCCGCCTGAAAGAATTACAATTATGGCGGACTTTCAGAGTATTTCTTCCTTCGGAAAAAGCGTGGAAGCTGAGGTATGGTTGTCTTCGTCCCGATGTAGAGCAATCCGCTACACTGCAAGAACCACTGCGGGCGGCGGCTGCCATTGTTATTATTGTTGCTTCTTCTTTTTATTGGCGGATTACATAATTCTGTGTGTATACCGCCACCTAGAGTGTTGCTAGATAACGACCAGAAGTTATATAACCCTCCTGAGTTCGCGGAAGGGTGGCATGTCATAAGTCCGACGCTCCATTGGTCCGACCTCTCAATGTTCTGAAAAATTCCCATTGGTCCGACGGCCCATTGTTCTGACCTAACCCTAACCCCAACCCTAACCCTGACCATAACCCTAACCCTAGCTGTCGGACTAGTGGGACTATTTTATTTGGAACAAAGATGTCGGACTAGTGGGCTGTCGGTCTAATGGGAATTTTTCGGAACATTGAGAGGTCGGACCAATGGCGCGTCGGACAAACGGGCAGTCCCCTCGCGGAAGCAGGAAATGCGAGATGGGCCTATTGGTCTAACTAGCTTGTGGAAGACTTCGGCCATGCACAATGGGTGCATGGGCAGAGTGAGCACAGGTAGCCAGGTAGACTGACACTGAAGCCATCCAATCATTTTATTAGAGCCGGATTAAACGATTTGACGGCTCATTATAGGTCTGCGACAGCCAGGGATAACGATTTCTTTCTTGTTTTTTTGATTACCTTTTAATCAGCAGCTTTGAATAACCTTATGTCCATACTGACGTAGAATATAACTTTATTGGTTTCTATACTGTATATGCATACTGACAGACATAGTCCAAAAACCCAGCCAGGTGTATTAGGCGCTTATCACAAATTTTTGCTTTGGGGTTAACAACTGAGAACACAATGACCATGTTTCTAATGTTTTGTGATGGTACTTCATCGAATAAAAAATGTAGACGGAATATACAGTTTATGTGGATTTTGTGGGAGGGACTTTTAATCAAACGGGAAGGGAGGGACCACAAAGGGAGGGGGGATTCTCCTTCAAATTCTTGCTTTCTTCCACTCTTTTCTGCCCTCTCTTTACAACTCTCAATATATTCTGTTAAGAAAAGCAAACATTCAGAAAAAAGTGGGTTAATTGTCAGAACTCACCATTCAATGTCTCATATTAAAACTAGAACTCTAGCAAAAGGTTTTGCATTCGTATAAATCTCCATGAAACTAGGCCTGAAGTACACCTATACCTTTTCATTGTTCAAAATTAAAAGGTTTGTTAAAAACACGACCAAATCGACGACTACGGCACAACTATATTTTTACTTTACAGTCGAACGCGAAGTGGGCCTAAGGGCATGAGTTCGCTATACCTATCTTTGAATAACACATTCCCCGCAGGCTTCCCAGCCAGACTTTAGCTTGAATTGATAAGCCAGTTGATCCAGCGGCTGTAGTTCCAGACTTTGGTATAGACACCCGGGAAGTATGGGTTGGCACAGCTAATGCCCCATGAGACGATTCCCTCCAAGTATCCATTGCAGACCAGTGGACCTCCAGAGTCCCCCTGTGGAACCAGAGGATAGCCAATGAACACAAATCACAGTTCACAATCACAGTTCCCTTTTCAATGTACTAAATACTTGAATGCCTTCCTGTATGCAGTATACTTAAACCTTACTGTGTAACTTTTTCCTTTTAAAAAGGCAGACAGAGGTAGGAAGAGGTAAGAATGTACTTTCTCTAAGGGGTTGGCCAGAGATAAAAAGGACGATTGCTGTGAAATCGTTACAGGGAACAGGTTTATTCTCTTGACTCTTGCTGCGCATTGTTATCCCTATATATGGCTTTGTTATATTTTCTCTCCAGGCCCCCACCACAGAGATATTGGTTCTCTGTGTATAACAGGCTTGTTACCTGGCAGGAGTCCTTGCCACCATACAGGGAGCCAGCGCAGATCATGTTAGGGGTGATGCGGCCCCAGTAATAGTAGTAGCATCTCGAGATGATCTGCACGTCCACGGCCCGCAGCACGGCAGACAGAGAGTTGCTGTAGAGCTGTGTGACCCCCCAGCCGCTCACTGTACAGCTCATTCCCCTTCTGAGGCCAATATCGCCGCCGTTGTAGGGCCGGAGCATGGCAGGCTGAACGTTGGCGTTGAGGCTGGCCGGTCTACTCAGCTGCCGCAGATGAGAAGCAAAGCAGAAGGAGGAACTTTGTGTTGATGAAACTCAATCGTCGGGGTTTCAGGAGGGTTAACTGAACCGTGCGTGTACTTCCCGTTTATTGAACATGGGTTAGAAAAAAAATCATTTTGAATGTGTGCAGCCAATTGAAGTGTAACTGTGCGGTAACTGTGTATCTGAGTTGTATGTTTGAGTTGTGATAAAACTATTTGGATCCTTTGTGGTATGGTCGTCTCGGGTGGTAAATGTTCAACACGTGGTTTATTACAACAGAGACACAAGGTAAACAAGCTTGAGCTCTGGAGCCAGTCCATGGAGTATCTGGTGAACATAGGTAAACAAACAGTTTATAGTGGAAGTGGGCGGAATGAAAAATAAGCCACGCGGCCTACAGTTTCTAATTTACCCAGGTGAACCTCTGGTCTGTCTTGGCTTTGGCGGAAATGGAAGAGTGGCCATGTTTGTAGTTCTTTAACCTATCTACAAACTCTATAAAACCTTATATGGTGTTGTCCATTATGTGGAGAAGAAACCATTCATAACTGTTGTCAGCTTGAAACATGTAATCAGAAATAGCATAGACTAAAGTAATTGACATCAGTTGTTAATGTACTGGTTAAACATTTCTCTCCCTCTGGCGCCTTTTACTTAAAGAAAAGCTTACCTTGAGGAGCATGATGTCATTGTTGAATGATCTGTAGTTGTAGTTGTGGACGAATATCTTGGAGACGTTGAATACCTGCTCATAACCCTCTTCCTTTTCCAAATTGTGTTCACTCAGCACCACCGTCAACGTAGAACTCCTGTAGAAAATGTGGAGGCAGTCGTACAATCTCATATAGGCTAGGGGACAGGTCGACCACCCACGGAAAAAAATAAATAAATGTCGCCTATTTTTAAATAATGAATATTTAATCATTAAGCATTAAAAAACGTAATATAAGTAAGGGATAATGTATAGAACGCTGGTCATTATCGGGAAATAAGCCCCGACAGGGCTTATTTCCCACGGTCACATTCTAAGTTCAGTTAGTTCTATTCAGTGGCAGTACTCACGGTCTCCAGCAGTGGGCAGCAGACACTACCCACAGTGGGTGGATCAGTGTCCCTCCACAGTAGTGACGCCTGTTGTCATATTGAAGGGATGCTTGATATTTAATGGAATAAGGCAGAACCTCCTGGCCACCAATAATCCTGGCTGAAGATGCCTCTGCACACAGTAAGGTTAGAAAGAAAAATGTGTCCGGACTTGCAAATTATACCCAGTTTCCTCAACATTGTGTGTGTGTGTGTGTGTGTGTGTGTGTGTGTGTGTGTGTGTGTGTGTGTGCGTGAGTGAATCTTGCGCCATTCAAGTGCCATTGTGTTGGAGAGTCATATACACATATATATATACACATACACGCAAATGTATAAAGTGAATGAAATATAATGATTTCATCACAAACATTGAGCTATACTGTGCAATAAAATGAACATACTTAATGTATAATATATATACTGCAGTAGGCCAATGTATGCTGTCTCTATATATGTATATATAAACTTGTAACTTATATGTATATATACATATATATTGTCTATTATGCATATTGTTACTTACATATCAAGTATAGGTATAAGGTATTCAGTCAAACTCAGACAATTCTGAATGTGCAATATTTTTTAAGAATACCATACTGTTGAGACAAGAAAGAAATATACCTGTTACAATGAGAGTGAGGACCAGCGATATCCATCTCACTACCTCTTTCATTTTAACTTGACCTGTAAAATAGCGGTTGACTGAAAGATAACTGAGATACAAGTATTCATTTGCATAATACACTTGAAATGAGCAGTAGTTATCTAGTTATCCTGGTATTTTGGTATACCAGGTATATATATATATATATATATATATATATAGCAAGATGTGGAAGTTACCAACAAAATCACAGCAACTTACAGCTAAATTCACAGTAAACATACGAGGAAGATTATGCTCCTACCTGCTGTCCCAAATGATCATCAATCTTCAGAACTTCTGCAACTGGTTGGGCCGAGACGCCTCATTCTTTATATAATGTAACTGTATCCTTGTCCAAATCTTTTTTGTCCAACTATCTTTTGGTCTCAGTATGTAAGTGGGCCATCCCACATCACATTACACTAAAGCTGACCTAGTACAGAACAAAGATATGGTCTGCTTCTCCATTGTGTGTCTCTCACACACCTTGGGATGTATTGTTGTGAAGAATATGCTTGGAAATGAAACACCAGCACCAGAGTGTTAATCCAAAGAATATGGACACCTAGCTTGATGGGTTAATGAGTTGTGACTACATAGGTTGTGGAAACTTTCATTGCAGGGTAAACAAACCAACAATTAACTCCTTTATTTGTGGGATTTAGCGAGTCTGCTTTGAAATTTGGTGATTTGCTTTGCAATTTGCCCATCTCTTATCTAATGCAACCACTACTATAATTAATATGTACAGGAATCAACTTTCCTTATTGTTGCTACACCACTGAATTTCAACACCTCAGTATGTATGTAGTGATTGACATAACAAGCATAGATAGATAGAATGTTGAGGTTGAGGTTCAGTTTGAGCTCATGCATCCAGGCTTTTACATCTAAAAGCCAGTGGGCAGCATTTCGGCCATTACTGCACACCATTACTGTCAGGATCACTCTTTTCATAGATTTAACAAATGTATTGCATGAAACGGTATATATAGTTAGTTTGGTGGTATGGTTCCACTGTTTTCTGGTGTTCCCTGCTGTAGGATTTAAAGCATGACATACTAATATTCTGTATTCTGTCAGATACAGCATACAGCATTTGACAACAGGGAGCATTATACAATCCCCCATAGGGTAAATCAACCCATTGTATAGGTTATATGCTGTACAGGGTAAAACCAAAGCAGGTGGAGGCTGGGGTAATGGTGGGTTAAATTAACACTTAAAGGGACACAGTGTAACGTTTTAAGTAATGTATGACCTCAAATCAACGTCTTCATTCATAAATAAGTCCTCATTGGTAAAATTATCTCTGCCAACAATCTCACTCCTCCTCCTGATCAGAATCTCTTCTCTGTATCTACATAGGACGGGTAAGCTCTACGGAGGCAGCCATGTTCTTCCGGTCTATGGACTGCCCAGAGGGA
>OMLJ01112622.1:0-11243 GCA_900302595.1 Gadiculus argenteus
TACCATGGAGACATTTGTTCATTAGGGGCGTTTTGCTTGCTGTCACACATTTACATTCAGCGTTGCACACACAAGGCTTTATGTAGCCGGCATTCAAAGCCAAGCACACCTTCTCTATGCCGGTATGGGGGAGCAGGTCAGGCCGCCTGCGTGGGTAGGATCAGCCTGTTTGCAGAGGCGCCGTCCACCCATCTGTCCTGCATGGCGGCTCACAGTTCAGGAACAGAGAACTCTGGCTTTCATGTAGTTGCGGATCATCTACTAGTTTGATTTGTGCCACATGTTTTGATGGATTTGGTTCATTTACATTATGTACAAACAAGTATAAGGCTATTGAAAGAAAGTGCTTATAAGGGTACCTTACAACACCTTTTTTTAAGGGGTTGACCTTATAACCCCTTGCGAGGGAAAAATATCTGTAATCACCACCGTAACAATCAAAGTTGAGCCTGTCTGTCTTGTAACCCCCGCAGATCCGTACCTTATCCCTATAGTGTTATATAAAGATCTTGTTTTTACAAAGGAACCATCTGGAGTCGCCGCGATTGAATCCTGTGATTCATAGAAATCTCATTAAAGAGCGACATCACCGAAGGTCAGACATGAGCAGCGGAGCACCTATAGACCGGAGCACTCTGTCCCATTATGCAGTCTGATCTGCAGCCTATTAGATCTGTGTGATGGAGTCAGGCTGGGCAGAAAAAGTACTGGTTGATATCGGATAATTGACTCGCATCTGGCTCGCATCCGTAATACTATACCACACACGATCGATATACAGGAATATTTAGCACTCGAATAAATAAATCTTGTGTTTCTGTATTATGTTTCTGACCTTGGACGTACAAACAGATTCGGACAACACTGGTCGTGTTTGTGTGGTTAGATGGATGGTATGGATTACTTGAAGTCAAGGCCTGCGGTACAATCAAACGCCCCTTTTGTTTGCAATGTATATCATGGATGTATTTATTAATGTGTTTGTTCCTTTTGAATTGATTAATTAGTAGATTTCTTATTCATTTATGGATGTAGTCGACAAAGTCGTATGCGTTTGTAAGCATTGTATGCGTCAACGCTTCAGACTGCCTGCCGCCATTCACGGTGTATTCACGCCATCTAGCGGCCAAACATGCAAACTATCAATTCGTCATCATTACCTCCGCGAACACTGAGCACTAACGCGAACTGAGATTTGCGAACCATTTACTTACATATACTTTTATTATTGATGGGTATGATCCAGAAATAAATGATTTTTTTTCTTATTTGGTGTTCATTACATAAACACCACACACGTAGAATAATCCTCTGTTTATTATTAGCAGGCCACCGACCAAACACTATTAATCTCTGCTGTGTGCAACAAACAAAGACGTTTGTGTGAGAGCAAACGTGTGGTTCGTAAAATAGCACATGCTACAAGTTTAGACTGCAAAAAAAACAACCTTGTTATCTAAAAGCCAGAATGAATGCTCGTTGTGCTTCCAGTAAGTCGATATTTATTTTTTCAGTGGAAAATAGAAAGGCCTGCATAACCCGTTTACCCGATGCATTATCGTCTCATTTTACATGATTTCTGTAACATGAGCGCCAAGTCTTCTCCGTCCCACAAGACACAAAGCACAATCTCCGCCCATGCGATTTCCACCACTTTTCTCCATCACTTTTCTCCAGTATTGCCCACTGAACGCAGCAGTGTCCTCGCCCCATAGCCTATGGTTTGGACCAACAGCCCACGGGATGAATGTTTAATGAGCGTTTGAGAAGTCATAATGGACCATCACTAATGTCCTTTAATGATCTTCCTGCGTGGCCCCTCCTCGGAGCTTCCTCCACTACGCCCAGGACCGTTTCCTCTATCTTTTTTGTGACAAATGTATTGAACTTTCTGGCGTCTCACGACTGTTCGCTTTGACTTCACCGTCCCGGGACTATTCTGTGCACACACAGACCGCGCTCTGCTTAGGAATGATCATGAGCTTCCCCCTCCGAAAGTCCGTATCAGGTAGGCAGCAGTCGATTCGCTCCATCACTTTGATCCATTGTTAATACTGATTATGTACTCTTTGTATAGATAGTACTACTATGTATTGATAGTCACCTTTTCGTAATATGTTTCGTCTGATTGTAGGCACTGTAACTTTGCACATAGGCCTACGTAGTTTATTTCTGCATGGTATGGGACAAAGCTTTTCGTTCAGCTTTACTTTGCGCTGTCTCTGAGCTCTCCATGGTGCTGAATCCTCGACCGCACCAGCAGGATTCCTGCTGAGGTGATCACTAACTTCGAGGCAACGCGGTTCTGAAATGTGTTTTTTTCTGGAACTTTTAAAGTGGGTTTTTTTTCAAGAAAATCTGTCAAATTATGAAATTAATTAATTGAAACGAAATCCACTTTTTTTTTTAAACGTAGACCTATGATAACAGTACTTTCCCAACGTTAAACCTACTTTATTGTAGCCTACGTTTATTGTACGTTAGGATATTTCAACCTTACTCATAGCCGTTCGTATCCGTAGCCGTTCGTGCCAATTGTATTCAACCTGTCATTTGATCTGAATCATCAGCATTGAATGATGATGAAAAATTGTTCTGAGCAAGCAGTTCCAGACCAGTCCTGTAGATGACAGTAGAGGGACGCTGTGACGCTGTGGGAGGCAGGACCAGAGGAGGGCGTGAGGACTGCTCTCTACATCGGCCACCACGTGCCATTCGTCAGCGCCTTACGGTTCTGGCGTTTTAATATGTAGCCTATACAGTGTATATCTATATGTAGGTGTAGGCCTATATATGTTATACTATTATGGACATGCTATTCGATGGACATATGCAAAGACATTACGACCATGGGACGACCAAACTTAGTCTCCTTTGTGGCCATCCCAGACGAATAGGCTATTACTACTACTACTACTACTACTACTACTACTACTACTACTACTACTACTACTACTACTACTACTACTACTTTAACCAACCTTGAGTAACTTAAAGTCTGCGTTTAAAGGTGTGAGAGGCTAACACACCAAGGTAAACAAAACAAAAAACAATTGAAAATGAAAAAGACCGAGGTCATAAACATAGACAGGGTTGGGGGTCTGAGTTTAGGGGTGTGTGTGTGTGTGTGTGTGTGTGTGTGTGTGTGTGTGTGTGTGTGTGTGTGTGTGTGTGTGTGTGTGTGTGTGTGTGTGTGTGTGTGTGTGTGTGTGTGTGTGCGCGCGCGCGCGCGCGTGCAAAGCAACATAACCCATTGGGCTGGGGCACACATCTTGGAATCCACCCATAAGAACAAAACAATGATCGATTATTGTAGTAGAAATGTTTTATGTTTTTAATATAGTGATATTGGTTTCACAAATCAAGAGAGTGGACCTTATCGATAGCATTACCTAACTGTTTTACCGACACACTAAATAATTGAGGTTATCTCGCTCTTCATTCCCCTTTCCTCGCCCTCTCTCCCTGTCCTCTCTCAGGCTACCTCACATTATTGAGCCTATTCTGAGATGTGGCTCACGGACGGTGAATGTTTCAAACTTTTATTTTTAGTTCACAGCACACTATAACAGGCTTCTACACAGCAAACCCTCTCGTGTCTGTCGGCGTACCTTCTAACACACAACTCCTCCCTCCTCCCTCCCGCCGGCTTCTGGGTGGGGGGGGGGGAAGTTGTCAGATTGGGCGGGAAATCTGTCCCAATCTGGCAACCCTGGGTGGGAAGCGGGTGCAGCTGAATCCCGCGCTTTCCTCCTGCAGGCGACGCGCCTCACACCGCGCGTGGCTTTGGCATCAGTAGAAAAAAGAAAAAAAAAGCGGGAGAAAAAAAGAAGCGCGGCGTTTCTCTCCGCAGTGATTCTCGCTCGCCCTGATCCGCCGCCTGCCTTTAAAAGCGTCTCAGCAGCGGGGAGAGCAGGGCTTTCATTCGTGAGAGCAGGCTGGAAGCATCACGCATTCACGTTGGCGAACAGGTGTGTTTGGATGGACTTTTTGTTTTTTAACTGCGACGTCTGCGATAACCTGCTGGTCTGACTTTCCGCGCGTTCACGTCAAGAAAGGATCACGTTAAAAAACAAAAGGCTTTCGGAGGATAACAAAAAGAAAACTTGCGTCTCAGCTATGTTGCTGCCAACATAAGGGGGCCGGTGGGACAACTCCGTGGAGCACTAGAGTGGAACATTTGTGGCTTTTTATTTTTTATTGCGAAATATCCTACACCTCCCCCCCCTCCCCTACGCAGAAACACAACCCCAGTTGCGAAAATCGATCAAAGCAACCCAACATGAAATCGATGGAAGGCGCGCGCATAACTTCAAAGCAACATACCGACGTGTAGAGCCAACCTTTCGTCTCCTACTACGTTTATTATTTATATTTTGAGTTTTGTTTTTTCAACCACTGGACATTTGGGGTTTTCCCCTCGAATACGAGTTTCGCCATTCAGGCGAGTTTTTCATTTCATTTGAACACAAGTCTGGCACTTGTGTCCAGACCACCGCCAAACTGGCCATGGCTGCAGCAATTGCCAGCTCCCTCATCCGGCAGAAAAGGCAGGCGAGGGAGCGGGAGAAAACCAATGCCTGCCGCTGTGTTAGCAGTCCCAATAAGGCCAAGGGAGCCACCGAGAAGCCCAGTCGCTTGAGCGTCTTTTCCCGCGTCAAACTCTTTGGCTCCAAGAAGAGGAGGCGGCGGAGGCCAGGTCGGTTTTGCAGTGGACGATCGTTATGTCATATATGGTGTATGCTTTCATTAAGTTTACGAACACATTTTTTTTATTGAATCAAACCACTAGAGGTTTGATTATTCTTATTCTTATAGAAGATAGGCCTACTGCAGAGGGGAATTATATAGGTTACTTTAGAGACCATATATAAACGTTATGAGGCATATTAGTGGTTGTTCACTCCAAATATTGCAACACAAATGGCCAGCCTTAAAGGCATTTAATCATAGGCTAGGCTTAGCCTATAGACATTGGGGATGTAAAACAATATCATTCATTGAATTCCACTAGGCCTATATAATATTTGCAATACACATACAAATGGAAACATTGAAACAATTTCTCAGCAACTTTCAGGGTACAAAAGTAGTGTACCCTACTTTGTCAGTGAACTCTGACAAAGTTGAGCATCTTGTAGCCTACTGGCAAACTCCATACACTACCACACAATATATTTTAGCTTCAATATGATTTACCGGTTTCACATTGTGGCATTTCAAAAGCCACCATTTCTTGTCTGAAAGCAGGAGTTACTTGAACTTCCAAGCGGAAAAGAAACATGAATAAATGAGTAGGGTGGCTTTTATTTCCTGGGTAAGTGCCATAGGCGCAGTCAGGCATCTTTCTCTGGGGTTCACAACACAGGATGAGAGAAGCTCCTGGCTAAAATACTGTCGGTGCATTCAGTCTTAGCATGGGTGGTCTGTGTGGTAATCACACCCTTAACTGTAGCACTGGTAATGTGTTCCTTAACCAGTGGAGCTAGACTGGACATAATGTTTCTCATTAATATGAATAATGTGATGATGTGTAAACAGAACATCAAAGTCCATGGTAACCGACTGTGGCGGGGAATAGCTCAACAAATCATGTATGAAATATATATGCTCATAAAAAAAAAAATTGTGAAAAAAGTGTAAAGAACAAGTCTGCTCCGGGTTATTACGTACAGTTTCCAGGTTTTCCCTGCTATGTTGTGGGAGGCAGGTGGACATCTGGGGCTAAATATAAGGTCTAAATGTATAGACTGCGGCTGCTGATTCACCCTGTGACTCCTAGACACTCTCCTCCTCTCTCCCCCTTTACCTCAAACCATGTGGCTCCTACACACACTCCTCCTGTCTCCCCCTTTACCTCCCCAACCCTGGAGCTCCTACACACACTCCTCCTCTCTCCCCCTTTACTGTCCCAACCCCATGGAGAAAAGCCACCAGGCACAGGGAATAGGTGGGTTGTGTGTGTGTGTGTATATGTATGTGAATGTGTTTGTGTGTGAGCGAAAGAAAGATGTTGTGTTTCTGTGTGTGTGTGGTGGAGAGAGAGAGAGAGAGAGAGAGAGAGAGAGAGAGAGAGAGAGAGAGAGAGAGAGAGAGAGAGAGAGAGGGAGTCTGTGGTCTGTGTTTTGTGAGTTTGTGTGTGGGTCTTCACGTGTGTTTCTGTGTGTGCCTTTGTGTGCGTGAGAGTGTGGGTGGGTGTGTGTGTGTGTGTGTGCGCACGCCTGTGTGTGTGTGTCTTACATAACACAACGTGTAATGCCACACTTCACACTCCAGCAGGAAAAGTGGTTGGGTGTGGTGGCGAGAAGGTGTCATCTAATCGAATATTCTGCGTGTCCATGTGTGTGCACCAAGTCCACGTGTGTGCATAGGCACATGCTTGCGTGTCTCTCCACACACACACACACCATGCCACACACATTACAAAAAGACCCCACCCAGCCCTTCCTTTGTTCTTCTGTTGTTTTAAATCCACAGTGAGCGTCTTTGCACGTCTCTGCGTTAAACAGCGTGACCATGGGAGCGCGGTGTGATCCTGAAAGCGTTACACGCATCATCTAAACACACATTTTCAAATTAAAACGTGTGTTTAGGCGCGTCTTCAAGGCGAGCTGTGCGTTCACGACGTAACCTGAGAACGGATTCAGCAGCTTTAAGGCGAGGCATCGTTGACAGCGACAGTGTCACGTGACCAGGGCGTGGCGCTCGCTCCGGCGGCACGCCGTTGTGCGTTCCAGACGTCTTGGGGGCTGTTTTCCTGTTTTCCTCCTGCCACAGTTGCTGACGCCTCAGCAGTTTCTGTTTCTTTCATTAGACGCTTATTACTTTTTTTCTGTGCGGTTCTTTATTTAATGATCATTCCGTGCCAGCGTTTGTCCCTGCGACACCCACCCCTGCCCACGCACCGAGTGGTGTGGATTCTTGACGAATGAAAGCACATTTTCTTCCTCTAATATGTGTCTTTTTGGTACTGCTGTCTCTGCCTCCCAATTAAAAAGTGGAACCGTTTTTTTCTGTAGCCGTAAGCATTGTGTGTACAAAGGGGTTTATATTTATTTATTTTCCAGGAACATGTTTACAAAGCTGTTACTGTGATTAGGATCGTCACGCAAATAAAGATTATCCACTGAGACAAACGATGACCTGAAACGCCTCTGGTTCCTGGCAAGACGTGACTCATGGCTTAATGGTCGTGACTCCAGAAATGTATCACTGACCACTTGTTTTGCTCTTGTTTTTCTTTTTTTGTGTACGTGTGTGTGTGTGTGTGTGTGTGTGTGTGTGTGTGCGTGTCCGCTTCGCAGAACCCCAGCTGAAGGGCATCGTGACGAAGCTCTACAGTCGTCAGGGCTTCCACTTACAGCTACAGGCGGATGGAACCATCGACGGGACAAAAGAGGAAGACAATGGCTACAGTGAGTCTTCCTCCGTGCTGCCTGCCTCCGTCTCCGCTGTGCTTCGGGTGGACGCTGTCGCCGGCGTCCAGACATGGACCCCATCATTTGCTAAACAAACCAAATAGCTATTTATAGATGGTCCGTCGGTCCACTGACTCTTAACGAACTGCGTAACACAAATAGATTGTGTTTTGTTCCGAGATAATGAACGCAGGTTCATTTCATCTGAATTTATTCCTGATAATTTGACTCCCGATTGTGAATTAACGAATAAGCAATGTGAGTTATATATGTGGACATTATGCAGTATGCAACCCTCGCAAGAACGAAATAAACTCCACAATTAGATACACAGGTCTCTTAAACATCCAGTGAACACAATGTTTGTGTAGAAGAAGCTTCACGTAGCATGTTGCAGATTGTTGTGTGTTTTCTAACCATTAGCCAGAGAACGGAAATGACCATTACTTCTGTAAATCCTCCAATCTCATTAGTGATTAGTGCGTCCGGAGGGTGGTCCTCAGTGTGTCTGTAGGGTTCTCTTCAGTAGGGTTCTCCTCAGTGCGTCCATAAGGTTCTCTGTAGTGCGTAGGGTTGTCTTCAGGGTTGTCTTCAGGGTTGTCTTCAGGGTTCTCTTCAGGGTTTTCTTCAGGGTTCTCCTCAGGGCATCTGTAGGGTTCTCTTCAGGGTTCTCTTCAGGGTTCTCTTCAGGGTTCTCTTCAGTGCGCTCATAAGGTTCTCTGTAGTGCGTAGGGTTCTCTTCAGGGCGTCCGTAGGGTTCTCTTCAGGGTTCTCTTCAGGGTTCTCTTCAGGGCGTCCGTAGGGTTCTCTTCAGGGTTCTCTTCAGGGCGTCCGTAGGGTTCTCTTCAGGGCGTCCGTAGGGTTCTCTTCAGGGTTCTCTTCAGGGTTCTCTTCAGGGCGTCCGTAGGGTTCTCTTCAGTGCACTTCCTCACATGCAGAGGAAATCCATAGCAGCCTATTGTTGAGTAGCTTCTTTGATCTCCTAAAACCCTCTATAGTAAGAGGGACTTTGTTTTTATCTAGTGTTTGAAACATGACCCCCGCCCCGCCTCCCCTCTTTAATTTCATTACATCGCTACATCTCGTTTAATCGCTACATCCACCGTCTTTGTTTTCCAATGGACGGATTAAAAGGGGACGTGAATGCAAGAGGCGGAGCACAGGGCCCTCACACACCGGACGGATCCCAAACGGCCCCACAGAAAAAGACTCGGGCGAAGGATGTGGTTGCATATTAAATGCAGTTACAATCTTCGTCCGCCTTTTAACCAGGTTGATGTTGACAGGCCGGTCCAGTGTGTTTTTTACAGCAGGGCCCCGCACGTGTCTGCTTCTCAAGACCAGGCCCTGCCACACCACCCGCATGTGTGGCCAACTAGTTCTGCAACCTGACCCCGCCCCGTCGACACAGGATCCACACCCGACCCCAAGCCGCATATCCTATAGTAACCATGTGCAGAGGAAACGCAGTGATCACCTTACAGCAGGGGCCTCAAACTAATTTTGGTTCAGGGGCCACATACAGCCCATCGGATCTTAAGTGGGACAGACCTGTCAAGTGATTGCTAAATAACCTGTCAATCTTTAGCTTTGTTTTTACAGTAGGCTATGCTTCATTTGTAGCCTACATAATCACTGATCACAAGGGATATATATTAGATGATTACACATTTATTCACAGAGAGGCCAATGGAATTGAATTGCATTGAACCAACTCACCACACTAAACTAAAGTGGGAGCTATGAAGAAAGTAAAAACTGCCTTAAAAATTTAAATGTGCAAATTTATGAAAAATGTAATTAAATTAACAACCATAAAAGTTAGCAGTGCATGAGCGATACGATTAGACTACATCAGATCAAACTATTTTGTAGGCTAGGACTACTGAAGCTGAAAATGATATACTGCACAATATTTATTGTCTACTAATGTGAAACCACAGTAATCTTATTTTCAAATAACTGTATTCTTCAGACATTCTTGCAAACATTTCTAAACATTACAAGAATTAGGCCCAGGCCTTCATGCTAATTAACCTCCTCCCCGCTTTCTCTTACTGAAGTCTGTCGGCTGCTGCTGGCTCCTGACACTTGCCATCGTTTAGCCCGCTTTTTTTTGGCTTCCCCCTAGTGGCTGAATTGAGCATTTCTGTTATTTCTTTAAAAATTCATAACTCCTCACAGGAATGGGGCACAGGAAATAACTCCTCACAGGAAATAAGCGCCGACAGGGCAAACCGGACACCGCCGGAGAGCGGAGGTGACAACCGAGTACATTGGGGTTGATAAGTTACCAGACTACTTGCGGCGAGATACGAGAGAGTTCCACAGCGTTGAGAAGAGCCGTGTAATAAAACTTTTTAACCTACACCCTTTAACCTAGCCTTTAACCTAGACCATGGTATAAACTAAATTCCTATACGATGTAAAAGTGAAGTGCCTTTATGTTCGTACTCCAACATTTGAGTATGAATAAACATCCCTAAATATTTGAAAGGTTTGTTGAAAGTCATTCGTCATCATTCGTTTATCTGACCAGTGCTATTATTAGGACTGTGTGGGCGTGTCCGCAGCGTCTACCTAGCCACACCTCTGATGGTGCTGAAGGAGGAACTATTATCACCTGTCAAACCCCAGGAACCCAGGAAGACTAGCTCGTCCCACGTTGGTGACAGCTAATGGGGATCCTTTTAAACCATAGGTTCTCAAAGTGCGGCCCAGGGGCCAATGGCGGCCCGCAGACACATTTCTGGTGGCCCTCAAGAACACAACTGTAAAACTGTTAAAACTGTAGATTTTATGTGCATTTCAATGTTTCTCAAGGTTTTCACAAGTTTTGCCAGGTTTTTGCCAGGTTGAGGTTTATTTATTCATTCAAATGTGTTTATTGCACATTACTGGATGTGGATCAATAAATGTAAACTGTAGAGATGCAACCTGGTCATTAAAATTATTATTTTTTCAGCTTTTTTTCCCCCCCTTTGGTGGCCCTCAGTTCAGTGTTGGGTGCCTACATTTTTTGAGAACCCCTGTTTTAAACAATAAACAATCACCTGTCAAACAGTGCAGGACTCTGCACTGGTTTACAGGCTGTTCATCCCAGTTTCAGTCTACAGTAGTTTTGCAACACTATGTTGAACTGAGATCTGTGGACACCGTCCAACCTTACGGAAAACCCGAAACAAGCCCCCCAAGGTAGATCTCTGGAGACAGCGTACCCCCCTTCGGGGATGGCTGGGTGTGCCGTAGACGTATAGTCCACAGAGTCCCTGTGGCTGTGGGAGACTTCATTCCACATGGATGACACAGACGGTAGAGCCTTGGGTTGGGTGGCAAAGAAAAGCCCTGAAGACTTGATGATTACTTACAACGTGGAATATAGGAATTGTATTGGTTGTGATGATATGTGACAATCCAGATTAAGACTGATGAAATCAAGGCAATACACTGAATACATTCTACATAAACCCTCTTCCTTTTATACATAAAAAAAAATTAATAATAATAATACACGTGACGCACACACACACACGCACACACAAACACACACACACGCACACACACACACACACACACACACAGGTAGGACCTCATGACATACTTTAGTAAGCAAGCAAGCCACCCCCTGGTCGGCCTGCGCTGAAATGTTGCGATCAGTACGGCATAACGTCTTCGTCTCTGGGTTCGTTTTTAGCTTCCTTCTCATGAAAGAAGATGAAATTAAAGAGGTCTGCCGAAAGAAGAGGAGACAGAACAAGGCTCTTTGCCGTCTCCAAAAATAGCGTTGTTAGGTGCAGGGTGCGCTTGTCTCCATGGTGACGGCAG
>OMLJ01112638.1:0-10213 GCA_900302595.1 Gadiculus argenteus
TGAGAGGGAGATAGAGGGATACATAGATGTTCTGTGCTAGATGTATCTGGCTTTAGGCTGAGAGAGATGCAGGTCGATTTAAAGGAGTGGTTTGTTGATGACGGATTGCTTCTTGAACGAAAAAAGATGACATTGGGATGCATGTCTTTCTTTATGCTATCTCACTAATAATATCCTTCTGGCTTTGTAGTCATCATCAGCGATGGCAATTGCGTGATCAATTAGATTTTCCATTGAATAAATAATAAAATAACCATAAGAAATCACCACAGAGGGATGTATTCACACTACAAACCGACTGAATACCTTGTGAGGAAAATGTATATTGATTCACATCTTAAAATCAGCTAATAAGATTAATGTTCAGGGTAATTGGTTACTGGCTTGGCCACATGGGTGTAAGGTCAACCACCTGACTGTAGCCATGAGGGAAAAAAGACTGCACACAATAAACCGTGGTGAGGAACAGAGGAAAACCAAAAGACAGAGATCATGCTTAGATTGCGATGGATTTCATGGAACATCATTTTCCGATGCTTAATGCACTCCTTGATAACCTACATAAAAAAGTTGAAAGTTAAAAGAAGGTGAATGGTAGTTTGTTGTTGTCTTTCACTTTATACGGTAATAGTCCTGTCTATGCCGGTTGTCTGAACAATCCACTCAAATACAAGTGCTGTGTGGCTCGTAGTCTAACACGAGTCTCCGTCCATCTCCCACAGACAGCATTGAAGATGACTTTGAGTTGTCCACCGTGTGCCATCGCCCGGAGAGCATGGACAAGCTGCAGGAGCAGACCAAGTTCACCAAGAAGGAGCTCCAGGTCCTCTACCGGGGCTTCAAGAACGTACGTGGCACCCAGTGGGGAGAGAGAGCCTTTTATCATAACCAGTATAGATGATATAGTAAAGCTTGAAAGACAAAGGGAAATTAGTCATGCTGTGCTGTAACAGAGCCCATATTTCAGGAAGGAAACAACATATGTATGTAATATGTAATATTTATTTTTATTTTATTTACTATCAAGTTATTTAGCTGTAGGATTCCTACAGACAGACTGAGGTCAGGGGGGATCACGATCGTGCAACATATTAGCCACGTACCGACCAGGACTTTTTCAGTCCCAGGCTTTTTTTTTTGGCTCCACCCAGGCATTAGCTCCCCTTGTCGATGCGTACGCACCACAGGAAAGTCCGAGAGGCTTATCAACAGAGCGTTGACGAGCTATGAGCATCTCAGAAAAGTACCACCTCTGCTGGAGGACTTTCTGAGCCGCTGGAAGAGTCCCTGAGGGGCGGATCCTGGGCGGATCCTCTCTCCAAACCACACCCACAAAACCTCATAGCGGGAAAAGTATGCCTGGTCGGTACGCGGTTATAGAAAGATACTACACAACTAGATACTATACTACTTTAGTTTGAAGGACAAACCAAATTCGAGGGTTGGTAATGACACTATGTGGTAGGGGATAGTGTGGATGCTCACTGCTATGGTTGTGCTCTGTACCCCAGGAGTGTCCCAGTGGGGTGGTGAATGAAGAGAACTTCAAGACCATCTATTCTCAGTTTTTCCCACAGGGAGGTGAGAAGTGCTGCAGTCCTACTGGCTTCAGATGCCTCATCACGCCTTTAAGAAATGGTTCATTAAGCATTAAGCATATGTTTCATTTCATGATGCAACATGCTATTCATGTTTTCATTAAAAGAACACTATGTGTTGCCTCCTCTAATGCTGTGCCTTATACTTACTTTAAACTAGAGGAGTACACTATAAACACAATGTTTATGTGGCAATTACCTTCCCCAGCAGCCCTCGGCTAACCCTTGAGAAGATATTTTCAAATTGGTGCCTGACTTCAATGTTACGCTATACTTTATACTTGGATAATAGGGCAGCACAAAGAAAACCCAGGCTGACCATTATTTTTCTTTTACTTTCTATCCATGTCCTATATTTTGGTAGTTGAGAGCCAGAGAAAAAAAAACAAGATGTTCCAATTATCAGTGCAGATTTCAATTTCAAACATGTGACATCCCATATAAACATCATATACAAATAAATTAATAAAGTTAGCGTTGTTTCTATATTTAGCTTAGCTCATGTTCTAATATTTGTTGGTGTCTGGGTTCTTCAAAAGACGCCGTTCATGTCTCAAGTTCTGCTGCTCTCTCTCCTCTGCCTTTCTAGATTCAAGTATGTACGCCCACTTCCTGTTTGAAGCCTTTGACACTGACAAGAATGGCTCTGTTAGTTTTGAGGTGGGTGCTATTTTTGTGTAACTGTCTAAAAAAACCAATGCAATATATTTTAGTCTCCAGCAGGTTAATCACTTTCACTTTCTCCGTCCCAAGAATAATAGGACATTGAAGAATGATTAATTTTTATATTTTACCTGAAAACGAAATATACTGCTTATTCGTCATTTTATTTGAACCAGTTTATTATGAGAAGTCATTGTTGTATTTGCATCATTGCATGTATTGTCTGTATGGTTTTGGGTGGTTCTAAAATGTGTGATTTTGCAAATTAGACTCTCTTGGAAAAGATTGAAAAGATTGAAAGCTTGATTCCAATGAGACTTACCTGTATGAATAAAGGTCAAATAAATGCAAATACTGTACTATGGTGAACCTCCCCTTCTCACCCAGGACTTTGTGTTCGGCCTGTCCATCATTCTGAGAGGGACCATCAACGACCGCCTGAACTGGGCCTTCAACCTGTATGACCTGAACAAGGACGGCTGCATCACCAAAGAGGTAATGCACAGGGGACATACGGACACTGACTCACTCTACACACACAACCACACGCACACGCAAAAGTGTCACAATTAAAAGGGGACGTATTATACCACCAGGTGTGAGTGTGATTAGCCATTACAAGCCGTTTTGAAAATGTGCCGCTTCTGACATCACAGGTGGGCGTGTCCACGTAGATGTGTTATGGCTTGTAATCACGGCTGGCTAATCACACTCACACCTGGTGGTATAATATGCCCCCTTTAAGGTTCCAAGATGAATCAGCATTTGTACTGGGGTTCTTTTCCGATAGAATGACGCGGTTTCCTTTGTTCCGTCTGCAGGAGATGCTGGACATCATGAAGTCCATCTATGACATGATGGGGAGGTGCACCTACCCCAATATGCAGGACGAGGCCCCCAGGGAACACGTGGAGAACTTCTTCCAGGTCATCTCAAGTTCTAGTGTCCTCCTGTGAAGCCCCTGCCTGCCTCACTCCTGATTATTCCCCAGATGAATATAATATAATAGAGCAGGCAGAGTCTAGAATGCTCTTTTTAGAACAAAACATTTTACCCAGAGGAATGGCCTGGCCAACAATGACTTTTATTTGTAACTCATTTGTAACCCATGTGGGTTGAGATGTCTTGCTACATGCAGATTGGCTCGCCAGAGTTTATTGACTTCAAAATGATTTGTATGTTTTTATTAAATATACATTTCATTAAATATAGAAATGGTGTTCTAAACCCCTTCAATAAAGACACACTAAGGTCTAGAAAGCATTGGGCTTTAAAAACTGGATTTCATTTGAATGTCTGTTCTTTCATCTCTGTATTTTCAGAAAATGGATCGTAACAAGGATGGAGTGGTCACCATTGAGGAGTTCATCGAGTCATGTCAGAAGGTAAACGTCCATATATGGATGTATATGAGTTTATGTACCAGAGTTGATGGCCTGATTCCTGCTATTTTTCCTTTTCTCTCTCTGCAGGATGAGAACATCATGCAGTCCATGCAACTGTTTGACAACGTTATTTAAAGGAGCTGGAGCAACACAGAATCCACCGCACTGGGATTGGGGTGGCTATGTGGGGTATGGGTCTACAGTGTGTGTGTGTGTGTGTGTGTGTGTGTGTGTGTGCGTGTGCGTGTGTGTGAGCGTGCAAGTGTGTGTGCAGGTGAGTAAGTTTGAGCGTGTGTGCCTATAAGTGTGCATGTGTATGTAGATTGTGATAAATCTCCATCCGTGTGCTGCTGGGTTGAGAGGTGACAGGAGAAAAAAAAAAAAGAGGGTGATGAGCGAGAGAGTGTTTTGTCATTGTGAAGATTCCTATCAGACACAATAGATCTCTTACTCATTTCTTGTTTATCCTGAAAACGTGTACGGACTTCACAGGAAGAGAGTCAGAGAAGATGACACACAGCTCACACCCAGAAGACATTCCCATGTTTTATTCAAGGTTACTTTGGACAGAACTTAAAATGGCTGAGTTCCATCAGGATTGAAGGCACCGTGATTCCTGCTTGAAGAATGTTTTGGGAACAAACTGTCATCTTGGTCCGTGTGGGTACAATCTATACTCAAAAGCTACAATTTGCCCCATCTTCTGCTGGTTTCTTGCAGTGAATCTAGCACCACCTGGTGGACTAAAAGGATCCCAAACAATCTCCAAGGGAACTATGGACCCCTACAGAGAGAGTGAAAGAGAGAACCGGGCATCTTTTTATCAAGGGTCAAATGGCAGACGAATGCACAAGTATTGTTTTCAATAAAGAACTAATTTCAATATCGCATGATGATGTCACCAATATCCAATTATGTATTTATAGTGGAACTCCAAAGTCGGCCTATATCTGTCAAATGTTCCCTTTCATCTAAAGGTGCCTCACCCATAATGTGTGTGTGTGTGTGTGTGTGTGTGTGTGTGTGTGTGTGTGTGTGTGTGTGTGTGCGCGTGCGTGTGTGTGAGAGAACCTGAGGTTGGGGTACTAGACATAGTCACCAGTTATCGTTCCCATGTATTCCAGAGGATAAACACTGCAGCTTCTAACCTGTATACTCATCTCCAGTCCTTCATATAGAGGACAAATAGTTTGTGTGGCCATATGTTTTGTGTGTGTGTGTGTGTGTGTGTGTGTGAATGTGCGTGCAAGCCGACTGTGTATGTGTGTACACATGTTTGTGTGTATGGCTGACAGCGGTTTGGGAGGGTACTGTTAAGAATTCCCGTGCCCCTCTCCCCACATTCTCCCTCTTTCTATCAACACCAAAGAGTCACAGTTCTACACTGAGGATGCATAGAGAGCCATGGATAATGGGAAAATGGCAGAGAGACTACCACAACTTATGAGGAGAGGGAGAGAGGGAGACATGCTAGATATTGATAAAGCAGAGTTCCAAGATATTAAACTGTTCAATCTGCAACCCTTTGTGATGTAGAAGTTGCTGACCCAAATGTTAGGGTTTGGACGAATATAGCTTTTTTTAAGTAATCCTTTATACCTAGTTATTATTAACTGTCCATCATTTAAAATAAAAGAGCTACTGAAAGTGTATGTGCAATAGGTTCAACAGGATAGTGAGTGACATGTGAGGTATTTTTAAATGGCCAGACACTTACGTGGCAAGCAATAATGTTCTCAGAAATCATCTAATATTTTTCCACTCACTCTACCTTGTTCATCAGAGAAATAAAACAAAGGTGAAAAACATTGATGTCCTCACCACCTCATCCCAAACTCAAATATGAAGCTCAAATCAGGACCTAAAACATGACTATTTGAAATGTATTTATTTTTAAGTATATTTTTCTCTCTTGGAAATATGATTTGGTCCCATGAACAGGCAGCCAAGCTTGGATCCCTCCTTGCACCTGTCACTAAGTAACTTCCATTCCTGACCTAGGGTTCGACCTGTCTATATACCCGCATGTACTGTGTCTAGGGGCAATGATAACCTACTAATCTGTTGTACTGAGTGTGTCTAGTTACCTAGCCTCAACTGGTTGCATTGCATATTTGAGATGTGTATATTTTGTACAGAGACAATAAACCTACCATTGCTATGCAAAGATTGACGTGTAAATTGAAGTGTTAATACCATCAATCATGGCCTATCCTTTATTCAACACGGACAACACTCACAATTCTGGATGACACAAAGGTAAAGGCAATGATTCATTTCATTTATTACATTGCTGTATTTATCAAAAGCTTGAAGACAATAACTTAATACAAAGTAGAACATATTTCCATAGGATTTCCTCTCGCCACTTCCAAATAACCTTGCTTGAACTGGATTCATAAAGACAAACTGCCAAGCAGTGCATGACCAGTCCAAGGATACCCTCTAGTGTCCGGACTGGTCCAGTAAACATGTGGTATTAAAATACAAAATGCTTGAATAATTTAAAATGATTGGATAATGTAACATAAACATCAGATTCAAGTGTGTTTAGGATGTGTTTATCACCATTATATGTGTAACACTACATATATATATATATATAAGGATGTTTGTTATAACCAGAAGAGATCTTTTGATGAAAAAATGTTTTGGATTGTGATTTGTATCTTTCAGTGAGATAATCATCGAGAAGGCAACAGGTAAGAGAAAGCACCTGTCTTGTGCATCAGGCACCAACAAGATAACTATAACACACATAGTGGTCTAACGCTGTATATTAATATGATTAATAGCTGCATATTATTTGCTGCATAAAAGCTCCAACACCCAGTGAATCAAGACAACCTAAGTCACACAAGGTGACCAAAATATGTATTTTCCAAAACAATTTCTTCAGTTAGGAAACACCCTCACAAGCCATATTGTACCTTGCGGTTGAACAATCAATTGTGATGCTATGGGGCTCCATAAAGTAAACGTCACCGCAAAAATCCATATCTAATTTCCTTCAGCCATTGCTCCGGCGATTTCCCTTGATAGAGAACGAGTCCATTTGTCTTGACAGTTGTGATCACGGTGCACCACCGGGACTCTGAGGTGACCAATGGTGACGCTGGAAGATTCCCAAGTGGTCCATTGAAGAGGCAGGCATTTCACTTGGCCACCTTGCGGAGCTCTGCCAAGACCCAGATGGCCAATGAGAGGAGGGCCACTGAGCCAGACTGGTGGGTCGCTGCCAGAGGCGTTGGAACGTACAGCAATAGTGTGCTAATACCAAGGGCCACCTAAAGAGACAACAGTGAGTCAATAGTTACTGGCAAGTGTCTACTACACTCTAATACACACCACTACAGCTGACTTAGAAAATGAAAGGCAAGCTGCTCTTACCCATATACCCTTTTATTCTGACAAATGTGCTTCTGGTAAATGTAAATGTAAATACCTGGCTATAAGCCATCGCTGTGAGGAGACTTATCGCGATCCTTGCCCTCCTGGGCAGCATCACCCGTCTTGAATACATGTACAGGCCAGTGATGGCAGTCAAAGATGAGATGGCCTGGGGAGAAGAGCAGAAACAACAACCTTAAGGAAGCATTCATAGGAATAAGTGTTACGTCCACATCCTGACGTTACTCTTATCAAAGATGAAGTAATTGGCTCGGCCCCCTACCAGGATTCTGTGGTCAAACTGTACGGTGGTGGGGTTCTCGAAGACATTCCTGAGCGTGGGGGAGAAGGCCAGCAGGTCGTCTGGGATCCATCTCTCCCCCATCTTAGGGAAGGAGTTGTACACCAGCCCAGCGTCCAGCCCCGCCACAAATGCCCCTGCGACACGTGTTAAAAAATATACATCCATTTATTTTGCCTTCAAATATCAGTATTTAGAAGATGCCTACACAGATCGATAAACATAAGAAAGGGGTTGCTTTGTGCATGTGGGATCAAAGAGGGATCAATTCCTTACCAGACAGAGCGGTGAGGAAGACCAGACCACCAGTGCCTTTGGCAAACCGCCTCAACTGTGTGAGACGCGCTGTGTCTGCCAGCTGAAGGAAAATCGATAGGAAACAATCAGGATGAGATGATGGATTGGAAAAACCAAAATGCTGAAAATTCAAACACACCCATTATTGCATCCTTTCAACTTCTTAATATTCAAGTCATATATTGTTTATACCGATTTCCCATTCCAGTCTAGATTATTTACCAGACCTTATTCAAGGTTATGCATCCCATAATTTCTATCTGTTTGAAGAGTTTAGGATCAGGTATGCCTTGAAATGTAGTTTGTATATGGGCCTCTGAAGCCCTTTGAGACTGACTTATTAAAATAAGTAAATCAAATTACATTTGTAATTTTTTTGTTTTTTGTTTGTTGTCCCTTTAACAAAGCTGACACTGACTATTGAACAGCTAAGGTATCCTGCCCTCTGTTCCTGTTAGGACCCCTAGTCCAAGAGCTCATTGCTTCACGGTCATCATTCTAACCTTGTTTTGGTTCTGAGCCGTACCTTGTTGACAGGCAGCACCAGTTGGAGGCCGGTCCAGAGGCTGGCGCAGTACAGCAGCAGAGCTGAACCCAGGTGAGCAGACAGACGGTACTGGCTGACACGTGGCACGTCATGGGACTCGGGCTTCTCCTCCAGGCCGCTCTTCACCATGTACCAGCCCAGGAGGCCCTGTGAACACACACACACACACTCAGGATGGTCTGCAGCTAAGGCTATTTGATCCCCAGCAGTAAAGGTTATGCTTTAAATCCCCAGCATCCACGGTCGACCTGTAGACAACCTTGAGCGGGAAGCCTCACCTTTTACTATCAATTAATGACATCACTGTTACTGTCGCTTTGGATAAGAGCACCTGTTCGAGGTCTAAATTAACATTTCAAGTTACACGATAACAATATATTGCAATAGACCTCACCTCCCATTTCTGTTTTAAAATGTATTAAATTAAAAAAGGACTACTGTAGAGCACCCCCTAATCGCACAAACTATACTAGAGAGGCTGTGGTCAGTGTTTACCTGGAAGAAGACAAATCCACACAGGCCGACCACGCGCCCCTTCATAGAGCGGGTGAAGTAACCTTTCTTCCAGAAATAGACGGTGGGTAAGATGTAGGCCAGTCCGACCAGTCGACCCCACATGCGGTGACCCCACTCCATGTAGAAGATGAACTTGAACTCCGGTAGGGTCATGTTGTGGTTCATTCTGAAAAAGCAATTTGCTAAATAATAAATAATACAATAAATCATGTCAAACGTATTTAGGAAAAAGGTGAAAAGTCGTAAGTCGTCATCGTAAGCCTAAATGCCTATGGTTGTGTAAGAGGGACAATTACATTTTAAACTCGGGAAACTGCTGGTACTTTGCAAACTCCGCCTCCCATTCCAGCTGTGTCTGAGGGGGCTTCATTTCTCTCACTAGATGCCAGTCCACCATGGACAGTCCAGATTCTGTCAACCTGTGACATTAAACAAAAACAACATGAAAACACTGCTAAACGAATGAATGAATGAATCAAGGCTATACATCCAATATATATATCTATATATCCAAATCAAGACTCACTACAGGTCATTAATTCATTATTCACCTTGTGACACCACCCAGGACCACCGCCCCGACCACCAGACCGCTGCATCCCAGCAACCAGCGTCCAACGATGCGATTGGAGGCTGCGTTGGGGACGGCGCATGCAGCCGGGGTCGTGGAAGCCCCTACCTCCGCTGTGATGGTGCTCTGCCCTCTCTTTACCAGCCATTGCCGCAACTGTGGACTCTTCTGTGACACAAATCAGGGAGGTGATAAGTTGAATGAATCAGGAAGTTAATTGGACACTCCAGGAAACCATTCAAGGACGGGACAAGCGCTCAGCGCTGCTGCTGCTTAGGTAACGTAGCTACAGGCTAGCGCGCATCATCACCTATTTCCATACATTTCCTCAACAGTTAAAGCGGAATGCATTTGTACTTAACTAATACTGCAAATGCATTCGCTTCCTGAAGAAGCGTGGTAAACAACTTGAACTCAGTCGCTCGGTAACGTCACAGCAGCGGCTGACCTTTGGTACATGAGTTGTAGCCTAGCTTCCCGGACGAGCTAATCGCACTGTTGACTGTTACTCACATGGTTAGATCGCAGGCCCTTCCCGACATTTCTACCGCCACTACACAACAGTGTCCGCAACGAAAGCATCTTTGGGTTGGTACCGGTTGGGTCCCGCTAGGTGGACGTGCCAGGCAATGGTCAGGTGAAGCGTTATGACAGCAGCAGCATGTTTCCTAACGCAGGGGAACGCGTCCAATACGATACGTGACGTCACGGGCGCGCTGCTGGCGGTCGACTACGTAATTAATTGAATAACAGTCGAATTTTCAAACAATTTTTATTGTTTGAGTTGTATCTGTTTTCGGTGTGAACTGCTTTTAGTGTGTGTTGTAAGTGTTTTAGTGTGTTTTTAAATATGGCTTCAATGATGACTCTAAATCTAGGCGACCAACAGTAGATTAGTAGTGGGGGGGGGGTACTTTAATCGAAACATTTGTTATAGACCAAAGC
>OMLJ01112649.1:0-10135 GCA_900302595.1 Gadiculus argenteus
CTCTCTAGGATCTGACGGGGATGAGGGTCCGGCCAGCTTTCAATGGGTTTTAAATCACTCCTTCCTGACAGAAGAGATCCGTGATGATGAGTACAGGGTCTCTATTTGTTTTGTTTTTTCAAAGGCTTCTTTGTGTTTCACCACCTAAACTAAGTAATTGAGAAGATATCGGAGAATGAACTGTGATCACAATCAAAAATGCTCATTGCCGTTGCTCATTTCAACTGTTGGGTTGCCCTTTGAGAAAAATGCTTTTTGGTCGAACGTCTGGTCAATATTCCAGCGCTGGTCCAGCAAACAGAAACATTTGACCCATTGATCCCTCAGTCATTTGGGGAACTACTGACCCAACACACACTTGCACAAATGCTGGCAAATGTTAAGAAATCTTGAGAATTCATGACCTGAAAATATCTAAACAAGGCTGTGATTATTTCACATGAAAACGTGTCCTTTTATTTAGAGTGCAATATATTTCTTATTATTAATTAAGGACTTCTCATGAGCCTCCAAAAACCGGGACGTAGACACCTGCTCATAATCTGGCAACGCGGTTCCCCTCAGCACCACTATCCTCTTCTTTGTTGTTCATCTGCGTCTGTTTCAACCCACTGTGCCTACACACACACACACACACACACACACACACACACACACACACACACACACACACACCCCCCTTCTCAGTTGGTTAAGAGTGCAGGGTCAGGATCTGCTGATGGTGTCGACACTACATATGATGTAATGCTACAGAGATACATGTGGAGTCCATCTAGAGATGGCTCCCCTGATCAGCGAATCAAAGGTTAATTTGTCTAATGCTAACAACCATGTTATCATGATTGGCAAGCTTTCAGCTATGGGCGTCTGTAAAGTTTTGTTTTTTTAAATGTCTGTTCAAACTTGGAAGGAGGTTGTTCACAATCAAGTACTTGACGTGTTTAACCCAAGAGTTGAGTAAACCAACACTAAACTACAGAGACTGATCAGTGATTTTTACAAAACGGCTTGCTGCGTGCTTGCCCTGATAGGTGGGATTCGTGTCAGATGCGATCTTCTGTGTGTTACTTACTGACTTCACCTGCAAGTCACTGGGGCCACTAAAAGGGAAGTACCTTGATTCCCCCTGTAGGGGGTGCTGTTCCTACAGTTAGGTTTTCACATTGTAATTGACTCTTCCATGCGCCCATTCTTGCTAAGCGAATCCACTTGTAGCCTATTCTTTCCTTGTGAGGTCAGCTGAGCCCATATCGCAACGGGAACATGGTCATGTCTTGTTTTGACCCTGTTTGTTTATCTGATCATCTGAGTCAGTCATGGAAGCAATGTATCCTGGGTAATGCAGTTCACACAACGGTGGACAACACACAAGTGTGATTCATCTTTAAACCGGGCACACACTGGGAAGGGAGAAGATGTAAACTAGTGGCTTAATTTGAGACTGCGTCTCAGTTTAGAGAATTGACTGTACTGTAAAGTTCATGTACTTCAAAGTGTAGGTTGTGAATTATTTCATGTGTGTATACCAAGAAAAAAAAAAAGATCTTTTGAGATAGCCAGACTGGCTAACTAGGGTTTGTTGTTCACATGACTGTGACAGATGTACAAACCTATTAAAATCCTAGTTAACATTTGGCTAGCCGTGTCTGAACTAGTACAAACTTGGTGTGTATCTTTTTGCAAAAAATGTGTCCAATGTATACAGATATTTTATTAATAGATGGATTTGGTTAAGTCCCAGGTAAGTTAGTGTCAGGACAAAGATCTGACAGAGTTTAATGTTACACACTGTGTGGGTTTAACAGTGTTTGTCTAACATTATACTCAGTGTCAGATCTGTGTCTAAAACCGTTAATGCAGAAGAACATAAATTAAGCAATCTTTTTTCTGATATCAACTCACCATGTCCATTGCATGTTAATTAATGTGTCTGATGCAAAGCACACACTGAGGAATTGCTTGCTTTCATCCTAAACCATAACTATTTGTCGGAAATGCAATCGGACAGCTGTGATCCATTTTCACACATTCTTGAAAATATATCCACTTATTTTTCAAACCCGTGATTGGTCAGAAAGAGATAAACAAGTCAAATAAGATTGGCAAAGACATAATTAGAACGTGAAACTAAGAGGGTTTATTGAAACGCCTTTGTAAACTAGTTTGATACTTACAGCTTTCTGCTGTGGGTCGGGGATGCAGGTCAAGACTGAGCCACCAGAAGGCGCTAGTGAGCCTCAATCCACTGTATAAAGGGACGGAATAGAGGGAATATAATCCATATAATCACTGTATTCTTGCATGGATGTTGATCCAACCTTAATTAGCAGTAACTCGTTTAACTTCCTTCAGTCAATTTCTTGATTCATGCCATTGGTTTCAATGTTGACATTTCTTGACTTCGAAAGCATGTAGGAATTATCTTTGACGTAAAACAAATAGGATAGGCCTATACGAAGGCCACAGAACGGGTCGGTTCATGTGTTCATCCACAGCACCTCTCAGGGCCTTTACACCACGGGGGCCCCGAATCCTCAAGGGCCCGTAGCCTAATTGATTTTAATTTGCATTCAATATCCTCCTGGAGTTGGCTTTCAGTCTCTGGAACCACATTTCAATAGGAAGACAAAAAACTTGTCTCATCACATTGTAGAGCCTCCCTCCCCCCCCAAAGCCCCTGCAGCAGTGGAGGAAGAAGAGGAGAGCGAGAGGTCAAAATAATAAATGTAGACCCAATTGAGGCTCTCCTGGGAAACAAAGGAAGTAGAACGCTACATTCTGCCAGCGCAGAACCCTCGTAGCGTGATGAACCGGGTTAGGGAGGACCCACTGAAGAGCAGCATGGGGCCTCTGCAGGAGAGGGCCCACTAAAGAGGAGCGGCATGGGGGCCCCTGGAGGAGAATGGACTCCTCATACCAGGAGACAGCGGGCCCCTCAAAGGACTTCTTCTGCTGTTCAACTTAGACCAGGAGACGGAGAGAGGGCCCCTCTGACCAGGGAACTGAGAGGGGGCCCCTCTGACCAGGAGACGGAGAGGGGGCCCCTCTGACCAGGAGACAGAGAGGGCCCCTCTGACCAGGGGAGGGAGAGAGGGACCCTCTGACCAGGAGACACCCGGGCTCTGACCAGGAGAGCTGACTGCATGTTCAGTGTGTAGGCGATGCCCTGGATCAAACAAGGGACTCTCATTCATTATGTACCCGTCGTGCCCGGGCCTCTCCAGAATCACACGCACGGCTGTCTGCTTTGAGCGATGCCCACCCGAGGGTGTCCGGAATAACACGAGTCCATGGTTCGGACCGACTGGAGACCCAGCAAAATATAAAAAGGAAGTTATAATTTTTTGTATGGGTTATTTGTAACTTTTGGCATGATTGTCTTAGCTTTACTTATGGAAATATACCACGTTATATAAATGTAATTAACACACAGGCCAATGCGTAACCACATACAAAGTGCGTATTACCAAAGTAATCGTAAATTAAACAATTTGTAACCTATACAATAATTAGGCCTACTAAAACCTTTGTTAGGTTAATTTATTCGTCGCATTAATAATTTAATAAGAACATAAAACAGTCCGCTCCTCGCTTCCTGGTTAATCACGGAGCCCACCCCCCAAAACAGACCAATCAGAGGACGCGCTCTGATCACGTGCGCTTGTTTTGAACCTCTTCCTCTCTCCACCGCCGCTGTCGAGATGGTTCTGAAAGGGATCCCCGCGGTGCTGTCTCCAGAGCTGCTCTACGCCCTCGCTAAGATGGGTCACGGGGATGAACTGGGTAGGCCTGCTTGGTTCTTGCACGTCTTTCCTCTGAGATCCACGATATAACCTGACAGACAACCCACATGACACATCACCTACCTGACAGACATCACCTATCTGACAGACATCACCTACCTATCTGACAGACATCACCTACCTATCTGACAGACATCACCTACCTAGCTACCTGACAGACATCAACGTACCTAACGCATCACCTATCTGACAGACATCACCTACCTATCTGACAGACATCACCTACCTAGCTACCTGACAGACATCAACGTACCTAACGCATCACCTATCTGACAGACATCACCTACCTATCTGACAGACATCACCTACCTAGCTACCTGACAGACATCAACGTACCTAACGCATCACCTATCTGACAGACATAACCCACATCCACATGGCAGACATCACCCACATGACAGACATAAATCCAATCTGACAGACATAACCCACATGACAGACATAAATCTACCTGACAGACATCACCTACCCCTCATGCTGCAGTCAGAGACAACATTAAAACATGATGACAGGGGAGGCATGACGTGTTATTTCCGTCATATTCTTTGGTCATCATATCGTGGAGTTTTAAGGAAGGGCTGTGTGGTTGAACTTTGATTCCAGTTCTGGCTGATATCAACTTCCCAGTGTCTTCTGTGTGTGGTCACGGCCCAAAGGAGATAAGGGCTGACGGTATGTGCATCTCTTATTAAACCACATGGGAGTTGTTTGTACTAACTATTGTGGGAGGTTTAGTCAAATAAATGTAAAGAAACTGACTTGCTTTTTTATTTTCATCATTTTTATTATAGGTCTGGGAATTCCTCTACTTTTAGAAGCCATTTTGAAACTTTTCCCCCTTGATGCTTATGTTTCCTCTCCGGTAGGCAAGCACATTGTTATTATGGCATAAAATACCAGCCTTTGTTTCAGCATTAAAGGGGTACTTCACCGATTTCCATTGAGGTTTGTATAAATAGAAACCCTTTGGTGAACCTTTGGTTCGCCAAAGATGCAATATGACCAATTTTGCTTCATTGGTGAACCCAATTTCAGAGAGAAATACAGAGATTTCGCTTCTCATGGAAAAAGGAGGGAGGGATGCACGATCATTCAAAAATACTACTGGGTTTCTATTTATTCAAAGCTTAATGCAAATCGGTAAAGTACCCCTTTAAGCATTAACACCTCTATGACTGTTTCCTCCATGACTGTACAGGCTGCAGTGATGGAGGTAGATGCTATGAGCGGTCTGGAAGTCCCAGTATGGGGACGTTATAGCTATCTTGTGAATCAGGTTGTGCAGGGGCAGGTAAGCCTGCGCCAGTCTCTACCTATGGGTGATAACCAGTCCTTTGATGTAGTCAACATGTCAGATGGCAACTATGTTAAAATCAATCAACTCTGTAACACACGTTACAATACAAGAAGGGTATTTATCAGGTATTCCTGTAGAGTAGCAACTATTTGTTGGTTGATTATTGAGTTACTACCTGTTGCTTGTTGTCTGCATTTAGAAAAACCTTGAACAAATGGAGAGATTCGCCTTCTATGAGCGCGCTAAGAAAGCATTTGCTGTTGTTGCAACTGGGTAAGGATTGTATTAATTTATACACTAAGTGGGTGCATTTGTGTTACATTACAAAAGGTATTAAAAAATGATATTTTACTCATTCGCATCACCCAACAAGTAATGCACTACAATCTTCTGCAGTTGATTAAATAAATACGATCAATTATCAATAATATCTCTGGATGAAATGTTACTTACACTAGCTATGCTATAACAAAGGAAGCGTGTTCTGTCCATCCAGTGAGACGGCTCTCTACGGTAACCTGATCTTGAAGAAGGGGGTCATCCCGGCCGACCAATTGATGAAGTGAACGTGAAGTGTATGAGATGATCGCTGTGTCTTACAGCTGCTCAGACTTTCTTTGTGTGTCTGACTTTTTGCTGTCTGTAATTGTGACAGTGAATTTATATCTTTATAATAAAGGGGAAATACAATTTGAGTTGCATGAATCGTTTTTTATGAATTAATGAATATGAATGCTGTGTGAATGAATTAACGAATACTGTAAACTATTATATAAAAATGCTGTCTTCAAAGTATTTATTCAAAAATATGTATGTAGGCCAGGCCATTGTCCTTGGTCATTTGTAATGTTTTCTATTTTTTTATTCCTTATTCTTATTCTCTATTTAAAAAAATTAATTCTCAATATAATTCACCCCATGAACACAATCTGCTCTTTCGATGACAACACGCACGTAAGCAAGGGCGCAATTGAGAAGGTCTTTATTATCGCGGACGATTGTCAAACTGAAGGAATAGTTAACCGGAACGTGACGCCAGATAAATCAGTTACGGCTGGGACTGGCCGCTGATGACATCACATAACAATAAGCCAATCACAACACGGGGATCAGTGGTCTTCACAGATCATCTTCGTCCGCCACACGGAGGTTGGCGTCCGGGTCCCGGGTGAGTCCCTGGTACGGTCCCTGGGGTACGATCTGGTCACGGTGGAACAGGTTGTCCATGTCCTCCTCCGGCTCCAGGTGCAAGCGGTCCCCTGGCTGCTCCTCGATGTCACTTGCCGGGGGTTGAACCTCCACCTGTACTACATCGGGCTGGTCGACGTGGTAGAGTTCGTCAAAGTCCTCCTCTGGCTCCGAGTGCAACCGGACGTCCGATGGACTCATGACGTCACTCCCTGTCATCACGTCCACCGGCGTCCAGCGGTCCATGGCCTCCTCGGGGGCCGGGCGGCCCCCTGCGATGTTGCCGGAGAGCCGGGCGAGGTATTCTCGTACAACTTCGTACCGCGGATCCTCTTCGTCTTCTCCCGGGACGTCCCACACGGGCGTGTCTGGCGCAGTGGCGTCAGCTTCGGAGAGGTCCTGGTTCAGGGGGATCACCTCTACCAGGGAGGGGTGGTGGAGCTCAGCCTGGTCTACAGGGACTGCCTCCACCATGGAGGGGTGGTGGAGCTCAGCCTGGTTCAAGCGGACCACCTCTACCAGGGAGGGGTGGTGGAGCTCAGCCTGGTCCCCTTCAGCCAGCTGGTACTCTCCGTCGGGTCCAGATTTGTCCACCTTCTTCCAGATCTTCATGCTGGGGTCGAGGTCGTAGCTGGTCATGTCCAGGCTGTGCTGCTCTCCCTCCTGGGTCCTGGAGGATAAAGGCCCAGCAGTGGCAGGTATAAGACGACGGGCGGCATGGGGCTCAGGAGGTGGAGCAGGTCGGCTGGTACACGGAAGGTTGCTCGTTCGATCCCTGGCTCCTCCTAGCTGAGTGGTCCCTGAGCAAGACACCTCACCCTGACTGCTCCCAACAAACTGGTTGTCGTCTTGCGTGGTTGACTCCGCCGTCGGTGTGTGAATGTGTATGACTGGGTGAATGTGAGGCAATATTGTAAACGCTTTGAGTGGCCACTGCTTAGAAAAGCGCTGTGTAGATGCAGTCCATTTACTAAAGACTTCACACTTTAAGTCTTTGTGTTAAAGGGTGGGTCAGGGCTTGTACATGTAAAATGTAAAAAATAGGTAAAATGTCATGTGCTTCACTCATAAACTCATAAACTCAAGGATTCAATAAATGAAACAAATTCAGCTATAAGACTAAAGACTTCACGCTTGTAGCTTTAGGTGTGAGTGTTTTGATAAAGGGTGGGTTGGGTCTCGTACATGTTTCTTATCAGTCAGGTGATTCACTCAAAAACACGATTCCTCAAGGATTAAATAAATGGAAGAACTTCATTGATCATTTGAATGCCCAAATGTGTAGTTCGACTCTAACGTGGGGTTAAGTGTAAACAAGTGTTGACTTACATGATTGTGTCTTGGATTGATAGGTCATTCTGCGAAATGAGAAAGAATACTCTTAGTAGTCATTATCCAGTCAGGTTAACTGTTTCTCACAGAACGATGGCACACCATTTGTTCTCTTTGTGATCGGTACATACCAAGGGCTTGGCTGCTACTCCAAGCAGCAGCAGAGAGAAACATACGATCAGGGAAGTCCTGCAGAGAAACACAACAAATCATTGTGTTTGGATCATTCTGGTGGAGCTCCATTTTAATGATGAGAAGTCACAGGCAGAGATGTCTTACCCGAACATGTTGTAGCCTTTAGTCGTTAGTGGGTCTGAACAATGGCCAATCTAAGCGCTCTGGATTCACCTGCGATGGGAAACAACAGAGCAAAGGTCTGCCAATAAATCATATTTTCCTGTGACCGTTAGACCCTGGCTGTGGTGATCGGTGGTTAGAACCGTGTGATTGGTTATTCGCTAAACCGAAGATTACATATGTAAAATGACCAATCTTGTGATAGTGAAATGCTAGGCGTCTCCAAATATTGTTCAATTGCACAATACTGTCACTCAAGTAGCCGTTAAATTAGTTTTATAATTAAAGGATGCTTAAAGGATAATTCCGGTATTTAACACATCAAGCCCCCTTTCTGGGTTGTCCTGGAAGAAATAAAGTGGTTGACACCGAAATTTTGACTATTGGTCCTTTCTCGGGTATTTGGCTAATTTAGAATCGCCCCTGCCTGCTTCAGAATGTCTGGCTACGAGCATTCACAAACCTGTCCTTAAAACAACTCTAAACGTTAGTTTTCAGAAATGTGTAACTCACTGAGTTAATTGATGTTCCAAATCAACTATCGTAGTGAAATACAGTTTCTGTTGTGTTTTATTTGGCATTTTGTAAATCCAAACGAAAACCGGACCAGAACCAGAAACTGAACCACTAACTCCTTGGTGAGTTGCACATTTCTGAAAACAAACGTGTAGGATTGTTTTAAAGACAGGTTTGTGAATGCCCGTAGCCAGCCATTCTGAAGCAGGCAGGGGCCTATTTAGCCAAATACCTGAGACAGGACCAATAGTCAAAATGTTGCTGTCAACCACTCTATTTCATCCTCAACAACCCAGAAAGGGGGTACATTGTGTTAAATACCGGAATTGTCCTTTAAGTCTTAAGTATGTTTACAAGCAGATAGTTAATAAATAGCTTTTACAACCAACCGTTATCACGTAGTCCTGTAGTAATTGCAGATAAAGATGATTATATATTCATATTCCAGCAATCAGTAAAACTATATAACAATTATCTGTTAGGGTCTTTCTCTTCCGATAAAGTACAGAACAACTAGTTTATTTCATATATACGTTTCAAATTCAGTGAAACTATCATTTGACTATCAGCTGACTTTATACTGCTTTAGAATGTTTCAGCTGACAAATAAGGAGTTCTTTATGAAAACATGCACTCACACACACACACACACACACACACACACACACACACACACACACACACACACACACACACACACACACACACACACACACACACACACACACTGTCTGGGTCAGGAGATGGCTCCAGTGAGTCTGCTGTATCTGTTATCTCTATCAGATCCATATGGTCCCTCGCTGGCCCTGTTCTAGACCCGCCCCGCGGCCCAGGTCAGTCTCTGGCTGAGACTCCTGCTGGCCCAGAGTATCAAGAACCCACGGAGCACTGGGGAGAGACATGCAATACCAAACACCGCCTTATTGACAGTATAACCATACTGGGGGTCGGGACCTAGTGGTAGCAACATGCTAGCCCCTTATCCCCACATCAAAGAAAGTGGTTTTGTGGTTTGTTAGCATGAAGCTATCGAACAGCCAGGGGAGAGATGCTCCGCTGTGCCTCTGGAACCCCAGCCCTCTGAGGGGGGAAAGCACGGGCTCCCTGACCGTCTGGGGACATGATGTATGAAGTGTCGCCCTCCCTGCCGATGTCAGGACTGCAGAGTCGCTCAAAAGCTTCTGCAAAGACTAAAGACACTATCGTTCAGAGTTGACCTGAACTCTGCACAGCCTCCCCCGTACCCCCCACACCACACTTATTCTTTGTTATCTTTGGCCCAGTCCCAATTCTCCCCCTTCCCCTAGATTTGAGCCCTAACCCTAGATTTTGCACTGTCCCGCAAATGGGTAGGGTGACCCAATAGTGCTGTTTTCCCCTTAAAATCAACCCTTGAACGCTAGCCAGCTCGGGAGCTGACTTGCAGCTAAGGGCTGACTTGCAGCTAAGTGTTGTTAAGGAGAGAGAAATGGGACTGGGCCTTTGTCTTATACGGGGAATGGGTTAACCTAGAGATTGTTAGTGCTTGGCACGTGGTTCTATGAACATCCGTACTGTACCGACAGTGATATATTGTTGTTTCTCTTTCTTCTGACAAATGTACTTATTGTAAGTGGCTCTGGATAAAAGCGTCTGCTAAGTGAATGTAAATGAGATGCTTTCCTTCACAGAACCAGAGGCCTTAGATGCCTGAGCTTCACAC
>OMLJ01112684.1:0-11193 GCA_900302595.1 Gadiculus argenteus
ACACACACACTCTCACACACAGACACAGACAGAAACACACACACACACACACACACACACACACACACACACACACACACACACACACACACACACACACACACACACACACACACACACACACACACACACACACACACACACACACACACACACACACACACACACACACACACACACATTCCCCAGTTAGATCATCTTCGCTGACGGCTCAGAAAGCTTTTTCCAGCTGACGGAATGGACTGGTCATTTAGAGATTAGTTGTGGACCAGTTGTGGTTCGGCTTTCATATTGATTCTGCTTATGTTTCTTGTATTGGTTGGCATTGCATTTGATAGTTGGTTGGTTGGATGTGCAAAGTTAGTCAAGGTTTAGTAAGTGATGTATGTATGTAGACTTAAATAATGTATTTATTTGATGTAGACATTTAAACTGATACTAGATATCTGTAATTTACCAGTATCTGCATTTACCCGTAAATGCTGAATGTGAGTGGGCAGTGTGAAAGTGAAGAAAACAAATTAGAAAAATGTGTTTGTCTTCACCTCAGTCATGATCCTAATCCTATTCAATATGTTTGTCTTCACCTCAGTCATGATCCTAATCCTATTCATAATTATGTTATAATAATTATAAATAACATGTCAGACATAATTTGTTCAGTCAATTGTATTATCAGGGAAAACATTTAACATATCCAAGGCAAGTGTTAGCCTTCAAAGTGCTATCAGGGAAAGCAAGCATTTTTTTATTAAAAAAATGTTAATCATCTAACAAGGCATCAATAAAGTATCTAACAGAAAGAAACGTGCATGTTACGTTGACATAGGACTAGGCTGCCTTCCCAGTTTGATGAGTTGTAGAAGGAGTCAGAAAATGGATTTACATCCGGAATTGGCTATTATATATATTATATATTGGATATCTTGAGATATGTTTTGAAAATGACACGTTTCGAGCTTTCAGGCTGAAGTCTAGGTAGTACCCAGAATCCCTTTTGTTACTTGAGAACACAGCCAACCGTCACTGACTGCGTTTCCATGGTCGGATCGGATCAATTTAAGCCATAAACCGATGTTGCACTCAACGGGGGGTCCGTCGCACTCGACGGGGGGTCTGTTTACATGCAGCGGATCGTTTGGGATAATGGCCGGAGACTTCGCTAGGCTAGGTGGCGCTGTGACCCTTTAGACAAGTGGTACTAGAGCCACTTCCGGTTCACAGCGACGTTAAGCCACAAATGTGACAGCTAATGTCGCTATGCTAGAAGCTAACGCACCACAGCAGGGATCAGGAGGCACTACGGACTATTGAAGTGCAAACTTCCCTCTGCGCAAGCCATTGATTTAGCCATTGGCATTTTGTTCGTTTTTTGTTGCTTATGTCTTTCATGCCACAAATAAAGTCATTACATTACCGGTTATGGGTTTATCGTTTATGCAATAAAAAACATTGAGGAACTCTTCGGTCCTGTCTGAGTGAACTAATGGAAAGTAAATATAAGTCAGAAGTCAGAAAGAGTTCTTATATTTATTACACACACACACACACACACACGAGTAACAATCGTAAATATTTAACATATTTTAAATACAGATTAAAAAACGTTTCCAAAACAATACTAAATACAGATTAACCACTCAACATTACAAAAGTACTTTAATATAAATGTTTGCAAAGTGCACAAAATGTGTCCTGTCCAGAAAGTAGTGTCAGAGACGGCGATAGACAGGGCTTGTTGGCCCCGAGAAGGCGTCTGGTTGTGGGGTAGAGTTGCGCCGTCAGCCGCGGCGGGTCGGTGGTCCGCAGCTCGATCGTCCTGGGAAGTCACGATACCACACCTGGTAGCGGGGCCGAGTTTGTGGGTTTCTGCTGGGTGTGAGAACATCAGTGGACTCCCAGCAGATCATCCATTAGTCATAATACGGACCGCGTCCACTTGTTGAATTGTTCCGTTTGGCGTTACTGGATGCGCTCCTTCGGTTCTTCCACTTGATTCTGCTCTGGCGTCGATGACGACATCTTTTGGAACAGATTTGCGTTCCTCGTTCTGCGCCCTCCCATGAACTTTAAAATATTACATTATCTCCGGGCGAAGTTATCGCGCATGCGCAGGACGCGAACTCCCCGTAAATCAAACCAATCCGATGTACATGCAGGCAGTTAGCGGACTAGGACAGGCTCTAGCCCACCTATCTTGTCGGATTAACTAAACCGATCCTGAGACGATCCTTCTGGCGAAGTGGATCGAATAAACCCGTTTACATAAAACCAATCCTAAATCAATACGATCCTTATCCTATCTTTATCCTATAATGCTCCTGCATGTAATCGCAGTCACTGAAGAGCAGTGCAAGTTTTCAGGGGTTATATACTGTTCGAACCCCTTAAGTGCAAGGCAGGTTTTGCAGAACAAAGTTCTTGTTCCGATTTCAATTGAGATTGCTTCCTTCATGGCAAAGCTTAGAGAAGCTCTGTAATCTATGTGCCGTTTTATTTCTTGACAATTTGTTGGTGAAACTAGCGTTTTGGGACAAACGAAAATGATAACTTTGTAGAGCACACTGAAACGACTCAGTGGAAGATATTAGAAATTCCGGAGGAGCAGAATCCTCGGACCAGGAAGTAGCCATAGCTTACTAGCATAGCCGCAAAGACGAGAACAGTAATGTGAGTGGCCACGCCCACTCACATTAATAATTCTCCTATAATATTAGTTCCTAGGTCACTATAGAATTAATAATATTATACATTTTTCTAGGTCACTTCAGTACTAATGACACAAATTGATAATAGTATAATATGAGTTCTTAGGTCACTACAGTATTAATAATGATGCTAAATGATAAAAAAATATTATTAATTCCTAGGTGCCTGCAGTCATTTTAATTATGCTAAATGATAACGGTATATTAGTTCCTAGGTGACTACAGTATTAATAATCCTCACCCTCATCTTCAAACCGCTTATCCAGGGTTGGGTTGCGGTATTAATAATGATGATAGTATAATGTTAGTCACTAGGCCACTACAGTTTGAATAATGATGCTAAATGATAATAGTATAATATTAGATCCTAGGTCACAACAGTTGTAATGATGATAGTATCATTTTAGATCCTGGGTCACTACATTATGAATAATGATGCTAAATGATAATATAATAACATGATTTGCCCCCATCCTTTCCGTTCGTCCCCACCCACTGTAGTGGAGGATACACTCTGTCAGGCCTCGCCTCTTTGCAGGGGGTCCATGGGGGTGAGAGCAGGGTGAAAGAGGTGTGGTCTACCACCACAGCCCTGGGTAGCGAGGTGTGGACTGGGTCAAATGAAGCGGAAGACTATCGGAGGACACCTTACTTGATATATTACAACCCGGTATCACACCATATCGTGCTCATGCGCACGGACGTTATTCATCTATGAATCGTGTCCCAGAGCACGTATTTCGGACTTTTTTCGTGGTACACAGAACGAAATGTAAACCAATGCATTTTGTAGGGTTAGGGCTATATATTGAGTGTTCCTGGAGGGGGTCCAGCTGCCGGTGCAGCCCTAGCCCGACCCCCCGGTCCGCTCACCATATCAACCACACGAACACTTGATCATAAAAGAGCAGACACAGACACGGACAGACTTGTTGTCAGTGGTCCTCACCCAGCATGGAGAAGATGAAGTCCTTGGCCGTGTGGATCTCCAGAGCCCGCTGGTCGTCATACTCACGCTGGTCGTGTTTGCTGAACTCCTGGATGAGGCGGTTCAGCTCGTCCACCCGGGACCCGGACCTGAAGTCCAGCTCCGGGCAGGCTTGCAGGCTCTTGTTGTTGTTGTTGGAGGACCCGGGGGTAGCCGTGGGGCTGCTGCCGAGGCTCCCCACCGACCCAGCCCGACTAGAGAGCGCAGGGGCCGCCATGTTACAAACACCTCCTCCGTCTGTTGGGCGGAGGAAACGAGGAAAACTAACGCACCCATCTGCTTTCACATTAAAGGTCCTAGCTACCGTCATCCCGTCAATTCATTAACAAGATATTATTTTTGTATACTTTCGTCGTTCGTTTAGTTGACTGCTTTGATGTAATCTTGAAACCACATCGTTGATTCATCATGCATATGTATATAGCCTTAGGGACCGGCCCGGAGTCTAGTGCATTTTATTGTGAAAGCAATATTTTTTTTTACCGTACATCCTGTAAAGTGTCTTCTTTTGACTTCTTTACTAAAATCATGAATCATGTTTCTTGTAATTCCAACTATAGGCCTATTTGTGTGGTTTGAATAATCCTTCCTTTTTAATCAGCCAAAAAGAAACGTCCTTGATAGCTGTTTATTCCATTATTTATGGAATAAACAGTCTTTAAATTAATTTAAATCGACGCTAAAGTTTGTCCATGACACACTTTGTCCTCATATTATTATTTATAATAATCATATTATTACTATCATTATTATAATGTTGTATACCTACATTTCTAGGTGTATTACCAGTTCTGGCCCTAGAGGGGCGCTTGTTGTCCGTTACCAGTTGACCCGGAAGATAAGCAGTGTGGGGTTAGTCAGGTTACTCGGGGTTACTTGGCTCCATGGCGTGGAGAGGCTGTATATTGAGGTCCTTGGCAAGACAGGAGCTCTTGTCTTCAGCCTCCAGGGCCAACAGGTGACAACAAGTTACTCTAAACGTGTAAAGAGCGATATCGTGTGTTTAATACTCTATGTTAGCCGTGTGGCTAACTCGCAGCTAACTCGCTAGTTAACTAAACCTGAGAGCCATGGCAACCCTGTCAACACGTCCAGGCTGATATCATTCATTCATTCATTCATTCAGTTGGTTATTTAGTTACTGTCTTTCAGTCAAGTCAGTCAGTAAGTTGGTTAATTGGTCAGTCTGTCATTCAGTCTGTTGGTTAATAAGTCAGTGTTCATCAGTAGTTCGGGTTGGTTGACGTGATTCTACGGTACCTAAAGCGACCTTTGTGTTTAGAATCAGTATCAGTGTCCTGTTGTCAAGCCTAACTTGTCATGTGTGATTGTTTTGTTTGGGCTCTGGTCCCGCCCCCCTGCTCCCCCTGCAGACGAGTGGGGGGGATCAGAGTGTGGATGAGTTGAGGACAGGAGCCCTCAGAGAGGGGTTATGGGACTCACTAACGTTTCATCGCGGCCTCAGGTTGAAGCATGGCTTCCAGCAGCGCAGTGCCTTCAGGAGACCAGCGAAGAAGACGGATGCAAAGAGAGTAGAGGAGGAGGCGGTCCCCTCTCACACAGAAGCCAGCGAGGCATGGACCAGCAAGAGGGGGGCTGACCCCCCGCAGATCATCCAGATCCCCAAGACTCCACCCAGGACCTTTGGTAGACTGGTCAAACCTCTGGTCTTCACAGTAGGGGTGAGAGATGATCACTTCTGTGTTGACTAGCTGCTGTAGTTACGCACCATGTATACCTATGCTAGAAATAACTGTCAGAAAGTATCGGACCAAGATGTCATACCTATACTAGTAACTTCCAGTTAGGGAAGTACATGTTTTGTGTTATTACTAGTCTCAGTCTTTATTTAGGTTATTAGTTTGTTTCAGTAAAATGTGCAATACTGGTTCTGAGAGGCTGTATTCTGATTGGTTAGTTTACAGGCTGTAATCTGATTGGTACATTTACAGGCTGATTGGTTAGTTTACCCGATATAATCAGATTGGTTTGTTTACAGGCTTTTATCTGATTGGTACATTTACAGGCTGATTGGTTAGTTATATATAATCAGATTGTTTGTTTACAGACTTTTATCTGATTGGTTAGTTTACAGGCTGCTCGTTTGCGACCGCAGCCATCTGGCAGTATGAGTCACTGAAGTCCCGTGTCCAGAGCTACTTTGACGAGCTGCGAGCTGATTGGATGGCGAAACTCCGCCCACAGAAACAGGGGGACTTCCGTAAAGAGGTGAGGTTGGCTTCTGTTGGGTCACATGATCACCCCCCCAGGGGCGACTCCTGAGGAAGACATGATGTTATTCTAAAAAGTCTGTCTTAAAGAAGGGATTCAGACACGTTTACAGAGAAAGCACCATTTAGAATACCATAAACCTGATTACACTGACTGAACAACAATAATCCTCCATCTCTGATTGGCTGGGGTCGGGTTTCAGGTCAACCAATGGTGGAACAGTTTGAGTGAGGGCCAACGCACTGTCACAGGTGGGTTTTATAACAATTGTATTAATGCATTTTCATGACCGGAATGAAAGAAACTAGAGCACTTGTTTGTCCTGATGCCAAACATGGATGCTTCTGTCCTGGGATGCTAATGATGCTTACATTAGCACACTGGGCAAGTCATGGCACGTGTTTAAAAAGGTTAGCTTCTTCCCTCATTCCTTATATTCCCTATGTAGTGAACACTATAGTGATTAACACTATACAGTCCACTGCAGGTGGTATCTTGAAATAATATAAAATATAATAAAAGTAAATGAAAATAAACATTTAGGATTTTTCAATGTATAAATAGTATTGTTATTATTTAAAAAATAAGAGTCGCTTAGTTCATTCTGTCATGTGTTCTTCACTGAGGGTTTGTGTTAATTTGTGTTTGCTAAATAAACACACTGGGAGAATAGAAGACGGCGTTGCTGACTTTCCTTTCAACTGTCTTCCACTGGCTATGGCCTTCATGTGTATCAAGGGGTGCGGGCAATCTGCTCAGCCACTGCATGTGAATTTATCTAGTTTTCATTGTTTGCATATGAGGAGTCAAAAAGGTCTTGATCTAATTTAGTAAAACTCATAAAGTCCCTATGCTGTGAACACTATAGTGTCCCCCCATTCCCTATTCCTAAAGTAGTGAACACTGTAGGAAACACTATAATCAAGGCTATAGTGTCCCCCCATTCCCTATTCCTAATGTAGTGAACACTGTAGGAAACACTATAATCAAGGCTATAGTGTTCCCTTATTCCCTATTCTTTATGTGGTGAACACTGTATAGTCAGCACTACAGTGTTCCCTCATTACCTTTTACCATGTAGTGAATACTATTAGGGAACACGGGGACCAATTGGCTACCTGGTCCACTAGGGGTCAAAGACTAACTTGACTTCAGACAGTTGTACCTCGTATATACAGATATCTTGAAATAAATGGTTATCCTCTTGTTTTGGACCTAAAGCACCTCCACATATATAACTGAGGTGTGGTGGTGCCCCTGTGTGGTGAAAGTAACGCCTCTCCTCCACCTCCTCAGGGATCATTGCTGCTAACGTGGTGGTCTACTGCTGCTGGAGGGTACCGGCACTGCAGCGCACCATGCTGCGATACTTCACCTCTGACCCCAGCGCCTCCAGTCAGTCCCGCTGATATATCATATATCTACATCACACACTGGATCCAAATACACACTGGATTATAACGAGAACACTGGATGTTACTCAGACTCCCTAACCTGCCGGTCCCTTTAACCTGTCTCCAGAGGCAGTGTGTTCCTCCATGCTCCTCTCCACCTTCAGCCACTACTCTCTGCTCCACCTCGCGGCCAACATGTACGTTCTCTGGAGCTTCTCGTCCAGTGCCGTCTCCATGCTGGGACCAGAGCAGTTCCTCGCCGTCTACCTCTCCGCAGGTAAACCGCCTGTCTGTCCACCTCTCTACAGGTAACCCGTCTGTCTGTCTGTCTGTCTGTCTGTCTACTAGGCTTGGGTGGTATCATTTTTTTCATACCGTCATACCTTTCTGACATCACACTGCGGTATACGGTATATGACGGTATGACTCATCAGCGGGCGGAAGGGGGGGGTGCTAGCGAGAGCCGTCACTAAAGCCTAGTTTATACTTCTCCGACTCCGTCATGCGTAATCCGACTCTACGCAGACCCCTCCAGCCTTCATACTTCTGCGTCGGGATGTCGGAGACGGGACGCAATTCACAGCAAGGGTTGCCAGATTGGGCCATATTTCCCGCCCAATCTGGCAACCCCATCTGTAGCGCGCTGCCGCTAGGGTTGCCAGATTGGGCGGGAAATATGAGCTAGTGAGAGCTAGCGAGAGCCGTCACTTAGGTTTCGGTTTCGGTCACTTTCAGTTCACGCGACCCGCATTCCTATCAATCAATCAATTTGCTCCGCTCGGTTTTATTGTGTGACGCAACACTGATAGAAAGAAATACATCTGTATATTTTTGATGGTATTAAAAATCATACCGTCTGTATTTCTAAATACCCTGCAATACCGTCATACCGCCCAAGCCTAGTGTCTACCCTCCTCTCTGCAGGGATTCTTTCTATCTGTCTGTATACCTCTGCATTTAACACGTCTGTCTGTCTTTCTACCTCTCTGCAAGTAACCTGTCTGTCTGTCTGCTCCTCTACCTTTCTGTCTGCTCCTCTGGATGCATATCTGTTCCACTACCCATCAGTCTGCTCCACTACCTGGTTGTCATGCCAACCAGCTGTGTTGTGTTCTAGGTGTCGTCTCCACAATGGCCAGCTACGTCGCCAAGACGGCCTCGGGCAGGTTCGGCCCTTCTCTTGGAGCCGTAAGTCTTTCTGAGCTAACCGGTCCGGTTCAAACGGGTTAGAATTGACTCCAGTGGTTCTAATTGTTTACACTTGTTTGAAGTGGTTTCGTCTGTTTCCCAGTCCGGAGCAATCATGACTGTCCTGGCTGCTGTTTGTACCAAGATGCCTGAAGCCAAGCTGGCCATCATCTTCCTCCCCATGTTCACCTTCACGGCAGGAAACGTATGTCAGCCACTGCCTATAAATACTCCTCACAATGTCCCGCCTCCACACCCTTTAGCCTCACCGTGGTTGGTTCTCCTCTATCCCCTGACAGGCGCTGAAGGCCATCGTTGCCATGGATGCAGCCGGTGTGGTTCTCGGCTGGCGGTTCTTTGACCATGCTGCTCACCTGGGAGGAGCTCTGTTTGGCATGTAAGTCTTACTCCAATAGTCCAGTACCATTTCAGACCAGTGAAACCAGCATTGACTACAACGTGCCAGCACATACTCACCCCCAATGGCGCCTTGTGTTTGATGCAGCTGGTACATCATGTTTGGCCATGAGCTGATCTGGAAGAACCGGGACTCGCTAGTCCGGGTCTGGCACAACATGCGCACCAGGGGCCCGGGGGGCCCAGGGGGCGGGGCTAATGGAGGAGCAGGCTCCGCCTGAGGTCACACTTGACCACCATGACGTTACAACGCTACGTCGTCACCGCCACACGCGATGTCGTCACCTCCAACCCAGGGCATCATCGCCTCCACCACATGATGTCATCGCCTCCACCACATGATGTCATCACCTCCAAATCTTTTTAGCATACTATCTAGGCCTATTAAGGCCTCGTTAAGTCAGGGAAAGCCGTGAATTCTCTTATATCAGTAGGAACCCATAATTCCAACATTGGATTAGGAATGCCGGATCTTCCTTATAAAAAATAAAAAAAAATCCTCCCAAATGCAGTGGTCATGGTAACCGTGTGTTCACACTGCCTCTGGAATAAACATGGGTTTCCGTGGAAACTGGAATAAATGGGTAACCATGGAAACCAACCCCAGAGAGGGACTTTGAGCACCACGGTGCTGGTGTGAGTTGTTTGTGTTAACCCTGGGTAACTACGGAAACCTGCCTCTTTTAAACGGGATGTAATGTCATCCACTGTTCCTGTCCATGTCGATGATGTAGAATGTACGGATACACAACGTAGGTGAACGCTGTACGGTGCTCTGGTTCCCTGGTGGTTACCTAATGTCACCTCTAGGCCCCCAGCCAGGTCCCCTCATGCCGGGCACAGCCCACCCCAGGACTGGTGGATGGCTATAACCTGTTGACACAATGCTTATTTGAACTGATTAAAAGTTGATTTTAACTTGTGTGTTGAGATAATCTTGAAGCATGATTCACCTGAGCTCCACCGGTGCGCAGAGAGACCGGAGGGATGGACACTAACACAGGATTACGTAGTGTGTTTGTGTGAGATGATGGAAATGGTTAATGGACTGCATTTATACAGCGCTTTCCTCCTAAATGTTATCTGATCTACAAGGAACTGGTCTCCAAGACGTCCTTGGAATCAATGTCAGAAGAGGATGAGTCCACAGTTGCTAATGGTTTTATTTCTGCTCTTAAACCAAGAGGTTAACTGCAGGCCCTAACATGCTTCTAGATGGACCTAGTCCACTCTTGTGTTTGTAGATTGGGTTTCACTCTCTGTGTTTGAGGCTAAAGTCCTGAAAATGACTCTTTAGATCGCTGCCGATACAACAGGATCCATGTTGAGCTCTCTTACAATCCTGTCAGTTCATAGTTGGGCTCCAGCCAGAGACAGTGCACTGAGGATTCGACTGGACCTGTTTAGTTAACACCTCAGTAGTTAACACTACTGGTGAGTCACCTTGATGTCTGTTTAGAACCAGTCAGTGGGTTGTTTTCTACTTCCTGTCAGGTGACGGTTGGAAGGGTGTTTGTTCATGAGGTCCCTCTCTGGGGGCAGTGACCCCAGGATCACTGGAGCCGCCGATATATACCCCAGAGACCAGGCACACGCCATTACACCAGAAGACCTTCTGAAGCACCAGACCTACTCTAGAACTCGGTAGGACCAGATATCTAGATCTACAGTAGGACCTACAGACCTGCTGTAGGACCAGACCTGCGTAAGACTGTCTCAGGCAGACCTGCGGACCGGCTGGAAGGCAGAGAGTTAACCAGGTTAACCATCCCAGACACAGGACGTCCACCTCGCCGCTTTGGTCTGGTAAGATTCCGCTTCTGTAGGATCCGGGGAGGATGGTGGTGTCGCCCTGGACTGTGTAGACCTGTTTCTTGAGTCCAACCAGGAGACAATTGAGGTGAAATATAATTCACAAAATAAAATTTGATCTGTCATGTTCAGGAATCTTTAATCGTTAGTTTCTAGGAAGAAACTAAAGTGTGTGTTGGATAGTAGTAGATGACATCACAATGTTGGCCTGATGTCATGTCCTGACCCCTGATAGAATTAATTCAATCTCAGGACCAATTTATCTCCTGCCTGCTGTCGTAAATTCAACATTATTTAAAGGTCCCATGGCGTGCTACTTTATGGATGCTTATATAAAGGTGTTAGTGGGCCCCTAATACAGTATATGAAGACGTTCAAGAAATTCAGCCTTGGTGCAGAATTACAGCCACTACGAGCCACGCCCACAATGAGCTTTACACTAACGCACTGTTTG
>OMLJ01112727.1:6197-21795 GCA_900302595.1 Gadiculus argenteus
TGAAATAAAATAGTCTGTTAAAAGGTTTTAAATGTGGATGGACATCCCATGGGTCCTCACCGTCTCTGCTCTACTCCTGACAGGAAAAAGGTGAAGCTGAGCGGCGTAGTGATGGAGGTCAAGATGACAGGGGACAGATCCTACACCCATGTGTCCAGCGTGGAGACCACCGTCAGCCCCCGAGCAGACCACCCCACCCCCCCCGGCTCCCAGCCACAGGGTGAGGATTGGACGTCAATAAGGGGTTTGGGTAGTTCATATCATCTGTTTTTTGTTTCGTAGTGAAGTATACACACTAGTATATACTCTAGTATACACACTAGTATACACACTAGTAAACACTCTAGTACACACAAGTATACACATGTTGATGACACAAAATACAATGTTTATTTTTTGGTTTGGTGCGGTTCCTTTTCACATTGCAATTTTCAGTCCCATAATTTGTCAACAAACCCACATGTGTGCAAAAATCGTTAAATCATTGGACAAAAAGGTCTGGGGCGGGGTAAAGCATTAAATAAAAAAAAGGGGGGGAACGCGCCAGTGAAAGTTAACAATCATGGATATCCTTGATATACATTGATCTGCGGACCTGTCGAACACTTTAAATGGATCTGCATGTTTTCCAGCATTCCTTTTGTCAGACTTTTGTGTGCTTTTGTCGGACCGTCGGCTCAACATGTAACAAAGAGGAGACTGAATGTCTATTGGATATCGGACCCAAATATCCAATAGATATTTCTTCTCCTCTTGGCTCCATGTTGATCCACGATGGTCCGACAATGTGCTGCTAGTCTTGGAGTTACCACTAATCAAACAATAATTCCTATAATGTGCACGGCTGAGTGGGTGCCTGTTACGTCCAAAGAGGCATAGGCTTTTTATAACTGGATCGGACCGAGTTGCGTTCACTTTCACATCTCAAGCAAACCGCACCAGGGGTTCTATTGGAAGCGAACCGAGACCACCTCTCCGGCTGGGTCTCGGACCGGCTGTTTGGTCCCAAAAGGTCTGCACCAAGGGACCTTTTGGGCTGGTGTTTAGTGTGCACTAAACACGGGAAACAATTCAAGAAGCTAAAATCTGTATTAAACAGCCAAGCAACGGCTTGGCTGTTCCGCCCTCACACTATGGAACACAACCTCCTTTTGATCTTAACAATCAATGATTGATGAATCATTGAATCATCGATTAATATATGTATATTGCAATATGGATTTTAGGCCATATCGCCCATCCCTAATGGGATGGACTAATTACTCATTATCATGATGAAAAGTGAATCCACGGTGATGGCACTGTCTAACAAAGTTTTGCTTTGACACAGACGGGCTCCTGAGGCATGCGGTGTCACACTCCGTCTCAAGGGAACGCATCTTAACAGCTGTCCATAAGCTACTTGAGACTAGAAGGATTTGTGACACACCAGTGTGTTTAGCTTAACTGCGGAAGATCAGCATTTCCATGATTTAAAGTGGCACGTTAATCAACATTTAGAAATACACACTCTCATCATGCTCTCTTGGGTAGCATAGCTTGGTATACATCCTGATGTTCCTCGCCTTGCCCCCCTGTTGTCCAGGCGCTGTTCCCCTCTGTCACTCCGTCTGCTCCCCCATCTTCCTGTGGAGTCTCATCACCATGGCGATGACCCAGCTCAGGCTTATCTTCTTTATGGGAGCCATGAACAAGATGCTGGAGTACCTGGTCACCCATGGCGACCCACATTGTGAGGCCTCACTTCACTGATCCTGTACACTTCAGACACAGACACATGAACACACAATCCCTTATGATAATGTGGCCGTTTTTTATTATGGACAAAGGTATCTTTTTGTCTGTTCATCAGCTGGCTTTATGATTGACCGTTGTAATAATTATCTCTCACACACATACATAATTTCCTCAACCTTAAAGGACATGAATGGTCATAAGCAATAAAGCTGTCTGTCACACTCAATATAAAGTAGATAAGTAGATAGATAGTAGCTAAGTGGAAATGTTGGTAAAGAATGTGTTTTGATTTTACTCTATATTAAGTCTCAGAATCGAACTAGAGCCATGGATTTATGTCTTAAACTTTGGGCGGTCACCGAGTAAAACAGTCAGAACCCCCCCACGATTACACAGTTCTCCTTCACATACTCAGTGCTGAACACATTTGGAAATAATATTTAATAATAATGTTCTCTAATGTGCTGTTGTGCTACAGCATCTGAAGAGCTGATTCTGCAGTCCGAGGAACAAGGTGAGACCTCAGCATCTGGACAGGAAAGGTTTTTCTGTTTTCCTTAAATATCTCCCCCTCTCTCTTCCTGTGGTCTCTCAACCTCTAAATGTAGTGGTGGTAGTGCGTGTGGAAGATGGCTGTTTTAAGCAGCCTCACCTGGCGGAGTCTGACTGGACATTGAGGGAACCATTATATTTTAAATATCACTTTTGCGATCACAAGGGAAAATGTCTTGTTGTGTGTGGTCGTTGATCTTTGACCTCTGATCTTTCCTCCTCTAGTGGGGTTCTACTCCTCCATCTTCGGCTCTATGCAGCTGCTGTGCCTGCTGACCTGCCCCCTGATTGGCTACATCATGGACTGGAGGCTGAAGGAGTGCGAGGTAGAAGAGGCGGACGTCCTTGCTCTCACAGAGAAAAGGTACGAGATCAGCTGCAGCTAAGTAAAAGCATTTAAATACTGGTGCACTGCAATGTCACTTCTATACATATTACATTTACATCCAGTCATTTAGCAGACACTTGTATCCAGGGCAGGAATGTTTTATTGACAAATTGCACCCTGCCCATCAGCCACTGTGGCCTTGGTTCCCCACACTCTGCCTGCTTTGTTTTTTGCCTCTCTGCCCTCTCCTATCAAGTCCACTCCAGCCACGGAATGTTAGTACATGTACTTGATTGATCAACACAACAGTAATGTTATCTTATGTAAGTGTGACCAGTAAAAATGCAAGCGTTAAAGAGCTCTCGTTGACTACCTGATCCGCTACCTGATCCGCACAGCATAGCGATCTCAAAGACGACATGACAATAAATGTAAGCATTCGAATAAAGATCAACAAATTGTTTTTTTTCTGAATCAAATAGCTTTTGAGTAGCTTAGCTCATTTATTGACCAAGTAATGCGGTAACATCCACACAAGTTACATTTTCTCAAGCATTTCTGCAGTTACAGCGCAGCAGAGCTTTTTGCTGCACTCTAAAACTCTAAACTCTAAAACTGTTTAGGATCAGTAATCCTAAACAGGGCCAGCCCAATCTGGCAACACTGATGACCCCCATGACGGCAGGAGGGGGGGTTATTGTCATTTTTAAATAATTGTAATTATATTATGTAATTAAAAAAGATATATTACTTATGGCAAATTCTAATCTTATAGACAATAATACACTTTTAACATTTAACAAAATTCAACAAATTAAATGTTTCAATGGGTTCTATGCACGCAATACTTTGTTGGTCTCAGAATGCTTCTACAGTACAAATCCGGTTCCGGTGTAACGCTGAATTCTGCGACCCACTGAAAAGTGTGACCCAGGGGGGGCGCTGTTGAACATTTTCTGAAAAATGCACGAGCTTGACATTTTGAACTGTAGACAGGCATGAAGTCGTTCACGTGCAGAAACATGCACAAGCTTAAAACTTAAAGGACAATTCCGGCGCAAATGAGAACATATGTTCATAACACATGTCTACCGAGTTCGACCGTTCTCTGGGATCAGTTTTTATTCTAGTCGAATGTTACCATTCGACTAGAATAAGTTCTCTGAAACCACTAATAACGCTAATAATAGCTTATAACGCTAGCTGTGGGGGCACCGGTACATGTGAAATAAATCGCAATTCTATACCACTAACAAGGCTCGAAATCGCACCACACTTCCACGGTAGCATAATGAGGGTCCCTGCATGTAAAACAAAGCATTGAGAACTTTGTAAGTGTACACACAGTTTATTAAAAAGAAAGTTTAGAAAGCCAGTGCCTTCACGATAACAAGCGGCCTCCATCTTGGATGGAGTCACGACCATTTGAGCGATGAACAGCGTGCGATGAACATGAGATGAGTCAATCTCAAGTGTAAGAATGTCAAGAGATCGACAACAAACTTTTTCAATGTGATGGACGTCTGTTCGAGCCGGAATATATGGACGCAGGGCTGCAGGAGCTCCATGAAAGGGCTACGAGACAGAGAGAGCTGTCGGTAGCTTCACCTGGGGACATTGTGAAGCGTTGGTCACCGAATCACAGGAGTGCCTGTGTTGCACGGAGTGGGACCTGTTGCGTCGCGACACACAAGAGACGCAGTGTGTTGTACAGTGTGATCGCACTGTACAACACACTGCGACCAACGCTTCACAATGTCCGCAGGTACACCACCAGTTCCCCGAAGTAGTTGTTGTGAGGCTGTGTTGTGGCATCAACTACCGGCAGCTCTCTCTGTCTCGTAGCCCTTTCACGGAGCTCCTGCAGCTCTGCGTCCATATATTCCGGCTCAAACAGACGTCCATCACATTGTTGTCGATCTCTTGACATTCTTCTGAATAATCCGCCAGTGTGTATCCTGTAGAAGCACTAGCCTCTCTCTGTTAGGTTCACCTCCTCCTAGATCGCACACCTACACTTGAGATTGACTCATCTCATGTAGCCTAGCCTAGCCTAGCCTCCCCCGGCTCGTTACGTTGCGTTCATCGTTCGACTGGTCGTGACTCCATCCAAGATGGAGGCCGCTTGTTATCGTGAAGGCACTGGCTTTCTAAACTTTATTTATAAACTGTGTGTACACTTACAAAGTTCTCAATGCTTCGTTTTACATGCAGGGACCCTCATTATGCTACCGTGGAAGTGTGGTGCGATTTCAAGCCTTGTTAGTGGTATAGAATTGCGATTTACATGTACTGGTGCCCCCACAGCTAGTGTTATAAGCTATTATTAGCGTAATTAGCGTTTTTAGAGAACTTTGGTTACATTCGACTAGAATGAAAACTGATCCCAGAGAACGGTCGAACTCGGTGGACATGTGTTATGAACATATGTTCTCATTTGCGCCAGAATTGTCCTTTAACATTTGTATCCTCATTGACACTCGGAATGGCAATAGCACGTTGATCGATAGTATGCTAATCAGTATGCTAATCAAATCAAATCAAATGTATTTATTAAGCACATTTAATAACAAGGTGAGGGGGGGGGGATCTTATGTTTTATTTATGTTTTTGTTATAATGCCCACTTTTTTTTACTGCAATTTATTAAATAAATATGAACTAATGACTGTCTAGATCAGGTGTGAATTGTGTGTGTGATTGCAGTTACTTGGGTGGATTTGCATGGGTAAGGGTGGGTTAAGAGCACAATTTATTATGAGGTCCCTTTGCCCACATTTGGTGTGATGCTGGGGTGATCTGAAGCCCACTGCTCACTGTGGAACAAGAGCGATAATCTTACACGTACAGATATGAGGATGGCAAATTCAAATCTGGTTACTGTCGGGCGCATCGTCCCGAGGCCCGCCGTGCTTCCACTGAAACTACAGTGGCCACTCAATACTGTCAACTAGTGCTGGGCGGTATGATCAAAAATTCAAATCACAGTATTTTTCTAAATTCACAGTATTTTATTTTTACGGTTTCAGGTATATGACGGTATAGGTATAATTTGCCTTACAGCCAATCAGTTTGCATTTGCTCATGAATATTCATGAGCTCACATCAACCCCTATGCAATTGACAGTGTATTGTAATATTATACAGTCTATCATATCAATAGCTAATGAGTGACAGTGGGTGTGCGTGTGCGTGTGTGTGTGTGTGTGTGTGTGTGTGTGTGCACACGCGCGCATGTGCAGGGTCGTGAGCGGACCGCAACGTTGCCATGACATCTAGAAATCATACCATATTTAATGGGTTATAATATTGATGTATATACAGTCATGGCTGAAAGTGTTGGCACCCCTCTGGATGTGTTGGTTTTTGAGCAAAACTCACACACTTTTGAAGGTTTTTTGATGAAATAACCAAACCAGGATATTTTCAATCTCAATGCAACTAAAACAACAATTGGTTTCCCCAAATTCAACACAAAATACCACTAAAATGCTGTGGGAGGGGAAAACTGCATGGTCAAAAGTATTGGCACCCCTCATAAGTGTCTTTTGCAGTGATAAAAGCACACTTTTCATTGTTAATATCCAGTGCTAATGTCATAGGTAGTCAGACATCAGCTGTGGTAGCATTCCTGAGAAATATAAGCTCATTTCTAATGGACAATAAACTCCTGTTTACTCACTATACATCCCTATTGGTGTCTATGGACAGTATAAGGTTTTCTTCAAGGTTTCAAAATATTTGAATGAATCTACCTACCCCTTCATATGCAGCTGATTATCAGTGTCAGAGGAAGCAAAGTAGGCCTAGAGAATCATCTAGTTATTGCCATATATCAGTTTAGACAGGGTGCTCTTTTCAGTGTATGCTTCGTTCTTCCTCATCCAACAGTGTCGCGCGGCACAGCGTTCCGAACATTGTGTAATCAAATACAATGGTATAGGGGTATATTCAAAATTCATATCATAAAAAAATTACACACCGGTCAGCTCTCAGCACTCTATGCACTCTCATTGTGCGCTCTACACGCTCTCGTTGCGCTCTCGTTCCACAGTGAGCAGTGGGCTTCAGATCACACCAAACGTGGGCAAAGGGACTTCATAATAAATTGTGCTCTTAACCCACCCTTACGCATACAAATCCACCCAAGTCACTGCAATCACACACACAATTCACACCTGATCTATACAGTCATTAGTTCATATTTATTTCATAAACTGCAGTAAAAAAAAACACGATGGGAATTTAAAACATAAGAACCCCCCACCACCTTGTTATTAAATGTCAATTCAATTCAATTCAAACAACTTTATTGTTGGCAATTCATTCGTAGCCTGAACCATCCACAGATGAACACATAAACATGTCATACATTCACAGCAGGAACAAGATGTATGTCAAAAAAGAAAACAAAAGAAAGCATCATGTGCAAGGGGCTCTAGTGACTGCTGTGTTCAGTAGACTAATGGCTGAGGGAGTGAAGGACTTGACAAAGCGGTTAGTTTTCCTGGGAGGTGCTACATACGGTACCTCTGTCCTGAGGGCATTAAAATAAAAGAGAGCCCAAGTCTCTCAGCCTCACTCCTATAATCTTGGAGAAGACCTTCACTATTCCATTTACAGACATTAAAGGAGTTGAGTTTCCTCAGTAAGTGGACTCTTTGTTGCCCACGTTTGACAATCGAGTCAGTGTTGGCGTCAAACTTAAGTTTTGAGTCGAACACAGTGCCCAGGTACTTATATGTGTCGACTATTTGTACCTCCTCATCATGGATACTGCTTGCCTTTGGTTTGCTACTACAAGTTCTAAAATCAATGACTATCTCCTTTGTTTTTGTTATATTGAGGTCAAGATAGTTGTTATCACACCATTTCACAAAGAAAGGTAGTGAATGCCCGTGATCATGCTCCTCGCCCTGGAGGAGGGAGAGTAGAGCAGTGTCATCAGAAAATTTGACAAAAAAAGAAGAACTACTCTCCTGGGGGCTCCTGCAGCTGTCAGTATACATGATGAACAGCAGGGGGGAAAGGACACAGCCCTGCGGAGAGCCTGTGCTTGAAATCACACTAGTGGACATATGTCCATTTACTGACACCTGCTGGACCCTGTCGGTAAGGAAATCTGAAAACAACCTAAGAAGCTGATCAGGTAACTTAAAATGAGATGCAAGGTTGTTCAATCAAATTGTGAGGCTGCATTTTGTTGAATGCTGAGGAAAAGTCAGCAAATAAATAAATAATTCTCAAGGTTCTCGAGGTTTCTCAAGGTGTTTGTAGATACAATCTAAAATAAAAAGTTTTACGTCCTCTACACCTTTGCCAGCTTGATAAGCAAACTGCAAGGGGTCTACTTTGCCATCTATCATGACCAGGGTCTAAGAAGGAGGCAGGAACATTGAGGGACTCTCCCTTGTGTCACTTCACTTGACTTGAAAGGGTGTCCGCTGGGATAGGTTGTGTAGGTGCCTGTGAATACCTCTGGTGTAATAATAATAATAAAAATAATAATCTTTATTGTCATTGTACAAGACAACAACATTTTGTTGGAGCAGTCCTCCAGCTGCAGTTATATAAATATAAAATATCAATATATAATATAAAAACAATATAAAAATGTTTTTGCTATTGCTAGTTATTACTGATATTTATATTAGCAGGACTCATTCTACTTTATTATATACACAGCCAGTAACAGGAGGATGGCTGTAGATCAGTGCTTGATGCGCTGAGTGATTAGTAGAGAGCGTCAGTAGAGAACAGCAGTAGAGTCTGGCACCGCCAAGCAGTGCTCAGTGAATCAACAACAAGTACTAACAACACTGTGACTTACCACCCCTAGTTACTAGAACTAGTTACAGGCAATTAGTAACTGGGGGGAATTAGTATTCTCTGACCTCTCCATGTCTCAATCTTGTGTTCCTCCAGCTCGTAGATTTGCACCTGGAAAACAAAATCACTATGGTAACCAACACCATCACTATGGTAACCACCATTATCACTATGGTAACCACCACCATCACCATGGTAACTACCACCATCAACTATGGTAACCACCATCACTATAGTAACCAACACCATCACTTAGGTAACCACCATTATCACTATGTTAACCACCACCATCACCATGGTAACTACCACCATCACTATGATAACCACCATCACTATAGTAACCAACACCATCACTTAGGTAACCACCATTATCACTATGGTAATCACCATTATCACTTTGTTTACCACCACTATCACATTGGTAACCACCACCATGCTAACCACTGTCACTATAATAAACACCACCATCACTATATAACCACCACTAGTACTATGGTAACCACCATCACTACGGGAAGGATCATCACAATACTAACCATCCCTATCAATATGGTATCAACCATCACTATGGTATACATCACTGTCACTACTTCCACAATCACCATGCTAATCACCATCACCATGGTTACTGCCAACATCACCAAGGTAACCATCATCGATATGGTAACCACCATAACTATGCTTACCACATCACCACAGTAACCACCACCATTCCTATGCTAACTACCATCACCATGGTAACCACCACCATCAGTAAGGGAACCACCATCACTACGGTAATCACTGTCACTACGTTAACTGCACTGTGTTAGTTCTAATGATTTGGTTGTGTTGGTTCTTATCTTGGTTCTAGAGTGGCGACTCACCAGGGGAGATGTGTAGTAACGCTGCAGGATGTTGATGAAGTCTGTGATGGTCAGCATACCTACCGACACACGCACACATCAAATTATTATAGACAGACAGACAGCTGGCAGGCAGGCAGACAGGCAGGCAGACAGCTCACCTACAAACACCTGCAGTTTGCTGTCCCAGAGAGGAGCAGCACGGACACCGTTAGCAACCAGAGCAAAGAACGCTTTCTTCACCTAAAACACAATATATATATATACACACATTATATATTAATTATATATACATTATATACACATCATTATAAATACATCACCTGAAACACAATATATATACACATTATATATTCATTATATACACATTATATACACATCATTCTAAATACATCACATGAAACACAATATATATACTGTACACATTATATACATTATATATACACACATCATTCTAAATACATCATCTGAAACACTATGTATACACATTATATATTCATTTTATATACATTATATACACATCATTATAAATACATCACCTGACACACAATATATATATACACAATATACATTTCTATATACATACATGTATATTATATAGACATTATATACATATATGCATTATAAATATATCACCTGAAACACTATATATACACATTACCGTATATACAGTACATTTACATTGTCATATGAAAGTGAAAAAATATATTGCCGTTGGTACAGTAAGGATGTTCACAAAACCAAGTGCCAAGCACTAACAATCCCTAGGTCAACCCATTCCCTGTGTACAACAAAGATAGCTAGGATAAGATGCTACACAATTAAGTACTATTAAACTACTAAATACAACATACAATAAGTGCGTACATTAAGTGACAGAACGTACAAAATACAATAGGTAGGAGGGGAGCAATGAAGAGTTGTGACTTGATCAACTTTTGCTTGCTCTTAGCGATGGCGGTACCACATGCCCAGCTGAGGTAGTTGAGCGAAGCACTTGAGCTGGGCTGTGTGATTTGACCAACACTTGGAGGCAGGGGCAGTTCCATTGACTGCCTTGTATGACAGTACCATCATCTTGATTCTGATACAAGCTACTAGAGCGAACCAGTGGAGGTCCCGGAAGAGGGGGGTGGGAGAATTTAAAAATATATAATAATAATTTGAAATATATTACATAAACAGTGTGGCAGTAGGCCAGTGTGCTAGGACCTATTGTTATAGTTAGTGTTATTATACTTGATTAGAAGGGAAATCTGTACACAGAACGGCCCCCAGGAGCCAAAAACTACAGAAAAGGGTGTGGCTTAAAACCTGGTAGAGACTTATCATCAACTTATCAAGATGGACTCCTGTGGTCTTGAGACCAGTAATAAAGTTGTTTAGGAAAGCATTGTGAACACGATGACATCCACATTGTAATCCTACTACTCTGAATAACACGATGTACCTCCAGGGTGGTGTCGAACACCACCAGTTTGGAGCTGGTGGGGATGGCGTCGTAGCAGCAGTGGCTCTTCATGAAGTTCATGTAGGCCAGGCGGTCTTCAGCCTCAGACAGAGGAGCTGGGGACATAGATTAATATCAACATGCATTTACTTGATGCACATTATAGTAAACATACACAAGTATTACAACACACTAGACCAGTGGGTTGCAACTGGGAATCTATACCGTAATTTCCAGCCTATAAGCCGCGGTTTATAGTCTGGAAATAACACTCTCCCATCTAAATGTTATGTCTATAGACTACACTATACAGCCCCACCGTCCACACACTCTCCCAGCTGAGAGTGTTCTGTCTATAGACTGAAATTGCGATAAAAGAAATTAAGACACAATTCCTCATGTCAACAACGCAATGGCAGGTCGTTTATTTTATCATATAAAAACTGTTAAATTCAAACATCGCGCCAACCGGCATATCAATAAACAAGTCACACGATCATAAAGAGACAGCATCCCTATAACACAGAATGAAAACATGTCAATAACAGAGTATGGTGAATAATATCTATAGAGGTCATCACAAGACTACACTTTGTCGCTCAAATGTAATATTACTCTCCTCTTTGTGCCTCCTGAAATGTCTTGCGATATTGATATCCCCCCTCCCCCCTTCCCTGTTTTAGTTGTTTTAGTTGTTATTGTTTTAGTTGTTATTTTTCTAATGTTTTGTGTGTAGTCTGTGTGACTGTAGGCTACTGCTGCTTGTATGTTTAATCTCAATAACATATTTTTTAGGTTAAAAACAACAAAACATCTTAAACTCTCTCGTCAGGTAACCAATGTACAATCCGCGATCTTGCCCTCACAGAAACCGACCTGTACACAGGCCACACCCAGCAGTAACTGCAGTAACAAACCCCCATTTAGAGAATGTCAGATCCTATCTGAAGGCCACGCCATTAAAGAAACTCTTTAATTTTACCTTTGAAGTGTTTTGCATTGAAAAGCTGAACCATGACAAGTCCATGATTCCCTGAAAAGCCTTTGACATTCTGGGATGTTAACATCAAAGGATTTCCGTGCGATTGGCAGGATGGTGTCAAAGGATTACATGCACACTAGACATTTAGATACTAGACCAGTTATGGATTCATCACGTGGGTGTTGGTGTTTATCATTATCATGTGGTTGTTGGTGTTTATCATTATCATGTGGTTGTTGGTGTTTATCATTATCATGTGGTTGTTGGTGTTTATCATTATCATGTGGTTGTTGGTGTTTATCATTATCAAGTGGTTGTTGTTTATCATTATCACGTGGCTGTTGGTGTTTATCATTATCACGTGGCTGTTGGTGTTTATCATATGGTTGTTGGTGTTTATCACATGGTTGTTGATATGTATCGTTACCATGTGGTTGTTGGTGTTTATCATGTGTTGGTGTTTATCATTACCATGTGGTTGTTGGTATTTATCATTATCACATGGTTGATGGTGTTTATCATTATCCATTGATGGCACTCATGAGATGTATTGAAGGTTTAGATCCCTGCTGGAGGTCACACACCGGCAGTGTGGTCACACAGTGTCACCTCGGTCGGGGAACACGACCACTTAAGTTTCACTGAGGACACACTGCTTTGATCAGGGAAATAAAAAATAAATTGCACTGCGATCCGCAGCATTATTCAACATGTGAATGAATGCACTCTTCTGGAGGACGGATCACCAGAGAAGAGGAATTTACCTGAGTTGATCGAACTGGGGCCTCCATCCCCTACCTCGAATAAGGGAACCTGGAAGAGACAGACAGAATGACATACAGACATACAGAAAGACAGACAGACAAGACGGACAGAGTGACAGACTAGTAATAATAGTAATAGTAATGAGTATCCTGATACAGGTAGACACTCTTTTTCAGACAGAAAGAGAGTGATAGTGATATCCTGGTACAGGTGTATCCTGGTACAGGTGTATGTATACCTGCAGGGCTCCAGGTTTAAGGTGAAGATTCTGCTCAATGTTCTGCATGGTTCAGAATCTCTGAGATGTTTCGGGTTTATGTCTCCTGTCTCCTCTCTCCTTCTTCAGTCTATCTATTAAACCCTTCGGTTTGAACACACTCTTTCACGTGCAAACACACATACACACAACTCTCTCCCACAAGGGCAGTGTACCTGGGTCTTACCTCAGCAAAAGGCTCCATGGCTGGGCAGAGAGGAGCAGGATAGTGGGGGGTCTGGGGTCCTCCGGAGGCCGGGCGGGCAGACGGACAGAGGAGAGAGAGAGATCCCAAGTGTCCTGGACTGTGGGGGTTGTTTTACAATCGTGGTCAAAACACCACTGAGCGTCTAAGCAAGCTCCAGTGCTAAAAGTAGGGCCAGAGAGTATCCAGAGAGAGAGAGAGAGAGAGAGAGAGAGAGCGCTAAAGTAACCGGAGAGAAAAACAGAGAGAGAGAGAGAGAGAGAGAGAGAGAGACAGAGACAGAGACAGAGACAGAGACAGAGACAGAGAGAGAGAGAGAGAGAGAGCTCTATGCCTTTAAGTTATTTAACGTACAGTACATATTGACATTCACACACACACATTCATACACACTGACAAATACTCAGCATACCGAGCTAGCTGTAGCTAGCAGTATGAAGCTAGCTGTGGTAACTGGGTATTAATAGCTTGTTCTTGGACGTGTCAAACTTCTAGAATATCTTTGCTTTCACGGTCCATAAATAAACCACCAGGCCATGGCCTGTGTTAGGATCCCTGGGCCCTGGATCAAACATCCCGATTGGCCCCCAAACACTGGCCCCTCTGAACAATATAGACCATCGGTCTGCACACATTCAACTGCTTTCACACATTCAATGTAAGATAAGATGATCAGACGTGTTCACACATAATGGAGATACTCCATATTCTCCCTGTTTCACGTCAGTCTCATGACAGAAACATCATTAGCCGAGTACCGACCATGCATACTTTTCCCGCTAGTTTTTGGAGAGAGGATCCGCCCAGGATCCGTATAGCAAGCCGAATTGTAATTAATCAACAGAGTTTGATTATCCGGAATTAACTTTGTAGATATCAACAACTTCTTTCTGACGTTTCTGATTACATTTTGAATAGTTGGAATTTTCATTCAAGATATCTGTAATTGTTCAGTTTTGACTAGGCAAAACTGAATTAGATATCTGCAATGACGTCACAGAAAACAACATTCAACTTGTCACACATCTTAAATGACCATTGTAGATATCTGTATGGCCAGGGTCTATGTGTTTTATGCTTACCAATTAAAACATGCAGACCAATATGTGGTTCATCCATCAACTTTAATATCAAACCTGAGCATTTTGTCGTGAAAACATTCTCATCACGTTTGACAGGGCAATATTCTTCAACATTGACCAAGTCTTGTTACTTATGATATTGATAATGTTAATAATATAAAATACACTTCAAATCCAGCAGTTAGCCCAGGACCCTAGGCCCCTAGACCCAGACTTCACTGCTCCCTTCCATGTGAACATAGGTTCATACCGAGGCTGCTGGATTTCCCTGTAGTAGCACCAGCATTCAGAGGTCCCATGAAGACCTGAGCCCCCATGTTCGAGACAGGAGAGCTTCTTACATGCTTCATCTTTCCATCCATTTCTGAAGAATAACACCGGAGTTCATATTTCACTTCTCTTCCGTAGCTTGAAGGTAGTTAGTGTTCAACTGTGGCATGATGTTCACAGCCTTCCAAGAGCTGGTGCCTTGCTGGGCGTGTAGATCTTCATAGAGTCCACTGTCCTCTTTCTACGCAGTCCCATGATAACCACAGGGAAAACACAGCTTCAAGTAGTCTCATTTGGTCTGTTAGTGGAGAAGGTTACGCACGCCCACACCCCGATGTGCGCCTTCCAGGCCAGGTATTCCTCCCTGGATCTTCACCAGGTGGGGTGTGGGCGGGTCTCTAGCTAAACCCCATCATCACAGTTTAACAACCCCTTTAATCTCAGATTATCTATAACTACAGATTGACTATAAACCCAGGTCAACTATAAACACAGATTAACTACAATGCAGATAAAATAAACTAACATAACTCCATATTCATTTGAATCCCAGATTAACAGTAAACCCAAATGATCAATAATCCAGATTAAATGAAACCCAGATTAACATAACCCAGATTTAATATAAACCAGATTGTCAATAACCCAGGTTCACACTAAAGCATTTTGAGCATTTTTAAGCACTTTGAACTCCATATTAAGAATATCCACAGATGCGCCAACAGGCTGAGAGTCACTTGTTGGTCCAAATGCAGCTTGAATGCTGCATGTTCGGACTGGTCCGGATTTAAAGAGTCCTGGACCAGGACCGGGTGTCAGCTCTCTGACGCCCTGCTGGCGTCAATGGAGCAAGAGATGGGTGTAGGAGTTAGAGGCGAGTGATGTGGGTGGTGTTTTGGTAGGGGTAAGGGTTAGAGGCTAAGTGATGTGGGTGGTGTTTTGGTAGGGGTAAGGGTTAGAGGCTAAGTGATGTGGGTGGTGTTTTGGTAGGGGTAAGGGTTAGAGGCTAAGTGATGTGGGTGGTGTTTTGGTAGGGGTAAGGGTTAGAGGCTAAGTGATGTGGGTGGTGTTTTGATAGGGGTAAGGGTTAGAGGCTAAGTGATGTGGGTGGTGTTTTGGTAGGGGTAAGGGTTAGAGGCTAAGTGATGTGGGTGGTGTTTTGGTAGGGGTAAGGGTTAGAGGCTAAGTGATGTGGGTGGTGTTTTGGTAGGGGTAAGGGTTAGAGGCTAAGTGATGTGGGTGGTGTTTTGGTAGGGGTAAGGGTTAGAGGCTAAGTGATGTGGGTGGTGTTTTGGTAG
>OMLJ01112841.1:0-15722 GCA_900302595.1 Gadiculus argenteus
GAGTCTTCTCGGTTGACCCCAGACAGACACATTTAGGCAGTGAGTACAGTAAGACAATTTGCGCTCTGTGAGAGACTAATGAAGAGGGAGAGAAAAGGACAACAGAGTGTGGTCAGTGAGACAGGACACACAGCGAGACGTCTGCGGGACGGTTCTCACACACACACACACACACACACACACACACACACACACACACACACACACACACACACACACACACACACACACACACACACACACACACACACACACACACACACACACACACACACACACACACACACCTTGGAGTTGGAGAAAATGGCATGAAAATCATCAGCTAGACAACCGTGGATGATCAGGCGTAGCCTGGGTTAACCTTTAGTGAACGGCCACAGCGCCCACAGGAATGGCCGTTCTTGGGCTGCCGGGACGCTCACACAGCAATGACACCACTGCACTTAAACTGAAAGGGCGAGTGCCTCAAACTCCAGCCCATCAATGCCGCTATTCGGCTTCGTTTTGTGTCACATTTCATGACAATATGACCGCCGAGAAGAAAGGCCTGCATTCCAAAGCCCCCCGAATAGCTAAAGCGGCCTTTCCCAAAGTCGACCCAAAAGGCAATATATATACATACAATTGGGAGTTGAATGCATAACAGAGCCACGCTACGCAAATTGCTTTTCCTCATCTTCCTGTTCAGCTCAGATGCTGTGGGCGTAGCGGGACGAAGGGAGAGGGGGAAAGGAACGAAATGGAAAGGAGAGCAGAACATGTTCTGTGTACGTTATATACTTCACCGCACTCTGCACTCCAGCAGACATAGTGAGCGTATAGCCTGAGGGCTTCTATTATGTCCTCATTTCTCAAACTCATAGTGCAAGTTCATAATGCGGTGGTGAGAAGATTAAAGGTATGATATGTCATTTCTGCCGCGAGGGGTTGCCAGATGAAAAATATAACAAAATAAGTAGTGTGATGAAATTGTGAAGTAGCATGGGAACATGGGTGTTGTTATCTGGCGTGTTATTCAGGTCACGTTATGTCACCTCATGCTAATGAAGTCGAAGCAAGTGACATTAGCTGCTTTCACCTAATTATGAACGTACAGCCGGCTATTCTACCGACGGGCTGTATGTATGTGAATGACATGTCCTAACATCGGACCTCCTAAAAAAAGACAACCCCTGAGGTGGTATTTTATCCAGAGGAAATGCTAATTACTTATATGTGAATGAGCAGGAGAACGTCTGCATTTCGCCCTTCACGTTAGCGGACGTGTTCGCCGCTTCGGTCTACATTCGCATGTCATTGAGGTGGCCGCTAAACGATAACCAGCCTGTTGCCTTTTGTTCGCTGAATGATTGAAAAATATTTCAATGTTGGCACTGAGTCATTCGTGGTGAATGCTAAATGAAAGGTCTTATCATAACCCTCAAAGTACACATCATACAATAAATTACGATACACGAGTTCACAGCTGCACGCGTATAGAAAAGGTTTTTTTAATTATTATGTTATGCACTTTTCCTGCAGTCAACTAGACTGCAGTTGAGGAGCACAGGGGAGACGTTCCCTCCAGGGTTCTCTCGAGGGTAACGCCCTTCACTTTGACCGGCAGATGTTCTGCTTATAGGTCAGAATGAAGCGGCCACCCATTCTTGACAGGCTGGGTACTTTATTCTTAGTTTTACTAACTTTACAGTACACTGTTTGCACAGACACAAACAGACTTGTTTATTACCAATTAGCCAATTCCTATTTAAAAAATGTAAACCACTTTACAGCATACAAAAGAGATATTTTTGTAAAAAGACAAAAACAATTGTCATGATACATTTGAAAATGCTGCCATGGACAATAATAATTTAACTAATAGTAATGTGTGACTTTTTTTAAACAGATAATCACTATAAAGTAGAACTATGATGGTGAGGGATATTCACACACATCTTAAAAGTGTAGTTATCGAACAACCGTTTGTTCACATCCAATATCCAACTAAAAAGGCTATATTATTTGGGACACAGCTATAGATAATGTTATGTGGGGTAGTTTACAGCTATGGATAATGTTGTGTGGGATAGCCAAGCACTGTTATCCGTTGTCAAAACAAATCATACTAAACTTTATAACATTACCCTACAAATTACTAGTCTGGGAAGCAGACTGGGAATCTCATGAGTTCACGTTTCATTCGCTCTGCAGACAAAAACCTTTCTGCCCAGTACGAGATAGACGGACCAATCAGAACTGTTAATCTTATATGAGGCGGGGTAAACACGATGAATGTGCAGAGAAGCACCATAGAGGCATTTTAAACAACAAAGATGGCTCCTGCTGATGTAGAACGGTGTGTTCACTCCGTAAATCGAGACAGTATAAAAAAAATAACTTGACGGTATGTTTTCAGTAAAAGAAGAACAAATGACTGCACTTAAAGCTTTTGTTGAGCAAGCATGTTGCCCGTTTACAATTCTATAGTCGCTCAGTGCTGCATCAACCATTTAGTTGCCATGATGGGTTGTAGACCTATCCAATTTCGTTTTTGGTCGGGACATCACCTACGGGGTGATGTCCCTTGGAAATCGAAAATGAACTGAGGTTTCGGACAAATTCCAGTTTGCAATTCGTCTGGCGATGCCAGGCCAACACATACAGGGTTTCCCCACATAATTGGATCATACTTGTGGTGGTAGCTTCCCGGGGAATTGAAAGGGTTTTCTGTTAAGATATTGGACAATCAACAATCACCGGTATAAGTCCTGAGTGTATTAAAAACATTTTAGTATCCATCGTGAGAAAATCTGCCACAATAACAGTGATCCGTTTTTTTTAGACATATCCGATATACATATTTAACAGCACCAATCAATGACTCGGTACGGTGCCCTGAGTCAGTGCAATGTGTTCAGAAATATAAAATAAACCATCGCAATCACAAAGCGTTTGGATAAAGATATGATGCACAGTTAAAACACAGGGCTTTAATAAGCTAATGAGGGCCATGGATGCCAAGTACGTGCTGCCTAGGCGAAAATATTTATTTTGTTTGTAGTAAATATATATTGTCATAATTATCCATAAATATAAAAAACATCGTTTAATTATAATTTTGGGCCATATGGTCCAGCGGTGTGTATTTGCCCATGAAATGGTTGGACAGCAGCAATCTGTCCAAGTATGGTCCATATGTATACACAATAGGCAAATTACAAACTACACATCACTAAACAATAGCCTTATTAAGCTGTTCAGAAGTGTATCCCACTAGCTCTTCAACAGTAAGAAGCAGGTAAAGAGACGATGGAGCTGCTGTGGGAGAGTAACGCTCAGTCTGTATATAATACAGGTTCAACTGAATCAACAGAGAATACAGATTCAACCGTTCTCCATTAGACTTTCCATGGAAACTATCACAGACTTTTTTCACCCCAAAAAACAGCGTCTACAAAACGTAAACACCAGTACTAGTTAAGATTCACTGTGTATTTGATGACAGCTGTTTGGCATTTCTGGCATTCCTAGCATTCCCCTGATACGTGAACACCAGATAGATTTCTGAATATGAAAAATGTTTTCTCTCCAAAGCAGACTTGTTCAACTAACGACTTCAGAAGAGCAGAAGACTTTGTTCCACTCAGAGCGCCGCGTCTCTCGCTGAAGCCAGAGCCTTCCAGTATTGCGAAAGCTGAGGGAGAGTGTCACTTTGACATGGAGACGGTGTTTGTGTCCACTCTGAAGAACAGCCGCGGTCTGATCTGTCCCAGCGATATCAGCTAAAATAATAAAAGGCGACGAATATCACAGAGATGATGAATGATGTTATGTCATATTATTCTAATCAGAGATCTACATTTCATAAAGCGTTGACGACGTCAGAGCCTTCCCCTGAGAGGTGATCCTGGAAGATAAGAGTCTGGGAACGCCTCAAGGACCAAGTAGTGTCAGGACTCAGCAGCACGTTCTACACAAACAGACCAGGTATTAGGGCTGTGCAATTCATTTAATATTAATCGCAATTTAAATGATTGGGTCAAACAATCTCCAAACTAAAATAATTGAGTTGAAGCAATTATTTTTGCATTTTTCCTTGTATTGTTAGGCCTAGAGATTTTCTGAAAGACGTGCATGTAGCCTGGCTGTTACCAGACCAAGCCAGTCGTAGATTAGCACGTTGGTCTGGGGAAGCTGCCATCATTTTCTTCAGCACAAGAGGCCTGATCAACGGCAGAGTTAAAGTGACCTGTACGCTACAGGGCTCTCCAGTGTCACGTATTGTTAGTGACAGTCACTCATTAGGTCTTTTGTCACTGTTTATAGGAATTGCAGAACAGCTGGATACATATTTGTTTATAATTTTCTATTTGAACATTTTTTATTTGTCTCATTGTCTCATTTATCTCAGTTAAACAGTGAATAAATGCATCATATTTTCTCAAAAATAATGGTTTGAATAATCATGATTTCAATATTGACCAAAATAATCGGGATTATGATTTTTTTTCCATAATCGAGCATCATGTCCATGTCACTCCTTCGTCTAGTCTAATTGCATACTACACATGAAGGAGCATGGTTCATGTAGAGGGACATGGGGACAGTCCAGCCAGACGAAGACCCTGCTCTCTGGTGGCGGAACAGAGACTCCTGTCTGTCAGACCTAGCCCTGTGATACCTGTGTGTACAGGCCTCCTCTACCCCCACTGAAGGGGGTTTTCTCTACTGTTGGAGATACCATCAGCCCAGAGAGATCACACATCCTTCCGGAGGAGGCCGGCATGCTTATCTTTCTGCAGAAGCGGTGTTGACTTTGTGCTGCAGACTCTGCGCGATTCAACTGCGTGTTCCAATATTTTTCTTATATTCCATCGCCAGGTGGCGGAAAATAAAAATGACCACCTATGCAATGCAAACATTTTACAATCTATTTAAAGCGAGTGAATCTTTTGAAATGAACGTACACAGACGGAAGGTACTTGACACATGGCTGTGCAATTAATTTAATTTTGATCGCAATTTCAATTATTGTGTCAAACAATCTCCAAACTAAAATAATCGAGTTGAAACAATTATTTTAGCATTTTTCGTTCTGTTAGGCCTAGAGATTTTCTGAAAGAGACGCGCATGTAGCCTGGCTGTGACCAGACCAAGCCAGTCGTAGATTAGCACGTTGGTCTGGGGAAGCTGCCGTCATTTTCTTCAGCATTTCTTCAACTCTGTACGCTACAGGGCTCTTAAGCGTCACGCATTGAGCGACAGTCACTCATAGGTCTGTTGTCCCACTGCACTCCCGCCACACAAAAACTCTATAATAACACATACACACGCTCAAACACGCAAAGACAGGTCGCGAGACAGTGAATAAATGTCATCATATTTTCTAAAAAAATAATCGTTTGAATAATCGTGATTTCAACATTGACCAAAATAATCTGTATTTTGATTTTTTCCATAAATCGAGCTGCCCTAACTTAACAAAAGGCATGGAAGTCCTGCAACAGAGCGGCGAAAAATGGGTATGACCAAATACCCTGGCGAGAGAGTCACTCGGTTTCGGTCACTTTAGGTTTCGCTTTCGGTTCACGCGACCCGCATTCCTATCAATCAATTTGCTCCACTCCGTTTTATTGTGTGGCGCAACACTGATAGAAAGAAATGCATCTGTGTTTTTTACGGTTTTCAAAATCATACCGTCGGTATTTGTAAATACCCTGGTATACCGTAATACCGTCATACCGCCCAAGCCTATTATACATATTTATATAAATAAATAAAATAAAAACTGAACATACTGAAACTAATGGGGGGGGGGGGCGTCCCCCGCCCACCACATCCCCCTGTAACAGCATCACGTTTGGTTGCGCCGTCTCGTTGTCTCATATTCGTGTTTCTTGAATAACAGAAACATCGAGGTGTGAGGAGTGAAAGATGAGTTCCACAACGAGCGAGGAAATTGTTGACAAAAAAAGGAAAGGTCAGAGAATGATTACTTGTTTCAGCAGCTCTCATCCTTTGGAGCACAGCCGCATCCGGCAACGGCAGCCAAACACATCTGTTGCTGCGAATGCGACAGCACCAAAGCATCAGCAGACCACCATGGAGAGGAACTCAGCATCAGTGGCTTAGGACAAAGCATCCAAACAATACAAAGAAATAACCCCGGCAGTGGCATATCACATAGCTAAGGATATGCTTCCATAGCCTGGCTCCGTCTGTCTACGTACTTCCGCTCAATTTCTTTTCCCTACAGTACTCTGTCTGGAATAGCTTGATCCGCCTTTGTTTACTCCGGCCAACCAGTGAACAGCGGGCGTTCCCCAGAGCCATTACGTTTAAGTTGCGCGCCGAGTTTGAAACGTTGACGCTGTTCCACACTCCAGTCCAGCAGTGGCGCATAGCATACGTCATTACCAAACGTTAGTGATTGGTTTAAAGGAAATACAATGATTTCAAACTTCAGACTTTTCCCTTTTTCCTTTTCCCTGTCTGCCTACAATCAGAGGAAGGTTACGTTGAAAATAAAAATGTTGAAATTTAGTGTATTTTTCTCCTGGTCCTATTTTAAATATGCCATAAAAATGCTCAATAATTATCGATATCAACCGATAGATACACTTAAGAGTTTTCAGCCATATCTCCCAGCCCTATCTTGGGCCCTGCTTGGAGTCACATACTGTATTCACACTACCATCAATGTATGCTTCATTAATCTTAATTTTCTGTCTGAAAGCAAGTAATAGATGGGAAGGTGTTGTCAAGCCACGCCATCAATCAACCAAGTACAGAAAATGAGCCATTGTTTACATCCAATTTCCTACGGACAAAAATCATGATCGTCTATCTGGTCATCTAAAGAGAAAATAGTGACATCTGAGAAGTGCAGCGCATAGCGGAGAGATAGCGAGGCAGTGAGAGAGTTGAAGTGGGCCCGCGATTGGTCAGACTGTTTGTCCAGATGTGGTCCGCCAGCTGTATCCAGGCTGGACAGCGGAGAAGCTATTGGATTTCCTGCCTGCTCCCCCACTGCCAGCAGCCCGACACCATGTGGATTACATAAGACCTTTCCCTCCCACTCCCTATTGGCGGGGCCCAGGGCTGAAGCCTTCACACACCACCACCACCACCACCACCACAACAGCCAAGTATGAATCCTCGTAACCATGGCGGCACAGGCATCCAACCAAAAAAAACACAGGGGGAGGGGGAGCTTAAAAGACACCGCTTCTGTTCACACAGACGCACAACGATTCAGCGGCGTACAGGCAGATCCAACAGACCGCTGCACGGTGATGCAAATAACACATCAAACACCCCCCAGGGGGGAAGAGCTGACCCAGGTGGTGGGGTGTGTGCGTGGCGTTACAGATCCAGCTCTCGGTCTTTGTGCGGGCGTGCAAGCTCACACATCCTGCTCAGAACCCCGGGCTCAGAGCGGAGCTGGAAGAGCACGGGGGGAAAGCCTTGCTTTTGTTGACCTACTTCCCCTCCCGATTAATAATTCAGGAGCACTGAGAAGGTTCTGCACCACGTGGCGGTGGTGTGGAACCGCCGCTTGTGCCACACGGCAGCAGGCTACGCCGCCCGGAGCGACCAATAATCCATTTCACATGCTTGCTCAGGGTTGGAAGTCAACGGGTCTGATTTAGTGAGCGGGTGAGGGAGGGGAGGGAGGGAGGGAGAATGGGCACCCGGGTGTGCACTGCATTAGTTTGCGGTGGTGTTCCGGTCGTTGATGGCGTGGCGATACTTCAGTGTTCTTCAAACGGCGATTGCGCACAAGACATAGATTAATACGGTTATAAAATGTGGGGCTTTCTAGGTTATATCGTTGTGGCGATGTGTGGGGAAAACCCAGACCACGTGTGAACATATTATGAAACCTTAAATAGGAATACAGTCAAGTCCTTGTTCAACGTAAAAATGCCAGTGTCTATTACAAAGATAATTTAATGTTGCATTACTAATAGTAAGACAAATATTGAAATATGTATCGTAAAAATAAAATACTAAAATAACATCATTAATGTGCATGGCCACAATACTCCGAAAGGCGACTGGTTTTGCATGCTACGTTCACAGGAGCGACCAAAAAGGCTAGTATATAAACTGAAAGTATAAACTGAAAGTAATAAAAACATTGATCAATAGACAATAAAAGAGCTGAATAAAACAGCTCTGAATAAAAAGAAAAACAGGAAACAATGTGTTCTTTGCTCCATTACTAGTTCCTGTTTGTGTCCCTCTAAAGGCCAGGGTATACTACTGCTACTCCGTAATCCGATTGCGTTACCATGGAGACCCCTTGAGCCTTCAAGGTTCTCCGTCTGGATGCCGGATACGCAATACAATTTGCCGCCCGATCGATCTTATATGTTGACTACTAACCATGTAGTGTTGGAAATAAACTTCCAAAGCTTTCCAAATCTTATTTGGTGTTTTATTAGTCCTTAATGTGCTTAATGTAGAAAGTAAATAAGGTGCCAAGTCAAAACGGGGAAAGTGATTCCGGAAATGATTTAGTTAGAGGACCAATCACAGCCCTTGCCATCTCCGTCTCCCCTCGACGGAGTGACGGACACTTCAAAAACATTTCATGCAGCCGGAGACGACGGAGAGGCTCTCCGGCGACGGAGAAGGCTCTCCGTAACCGACGTAGAGCAGTTTACGCAGGAGTTAAAATTAGGCTTAAGGCCCTCACAAAGTGAATCGCTCCATTCGCCGTGACATGAATAAGGACTTCAAAACGAGTCACAGGCGTATTGGTACCGCCGGCTCCTCAACGTGCAGAAAGGAAGGGAACGAACAGGCTCATATTATTTAATCGTTTGGTTCGTTAACTAGACGAGTCTGTCACATAGCCGAAAAGTAGGGAGCGTAATCAGAAAGATTCTTATTGTTTACCACTCCCTCGATCAGCTGGCTCTCATGCTAATCGCTTGATGGAAGATTCATCTTTACAGACTAATGTATACAAGACATTTACACCACTGTTATTTTCCGTATCATTCAGTATTTCATTCGTCACCACCACCACCACAAACAAGTCATCATCGTTATCCATGCGCAAAGCAGTGGTCAATGAAATATTGCATTGTTTTTTCCTATGTCAATGGAACAACCTTACATGCATACAATGATCATTTATCACAGCACTTAACGTTTGATAAAATGTTGGCTTTCAAGTCTCCAGAGAAACTTGAGTCCCAAAGCAGTAAAGTCTCGAGTAAGTCTCCCAGCTGTTATCCCAGCCGTCTCCCAGTGTAAGTAAAATCAATAGTGCTTTGGAACGCAGTATGGTACGCGGTGAAGTCATGGATGATTCCTTGATGTTTCCTGGCAGGGCTAAAGAATAACATTTTCGACTAACTTTTTAATTTGGAGCCACCAAATGTCACGTACCTCTTTGTTCTAGAGGTCAATCCTCCTCTATATCCCATTCCTTGTTATTTTAAAATATTAGAATATTAGAACACAAGGCATGATACCAAATGCTTGAAAATGTCAATGTACTGCTTTATCATATCACAACATCATATGCAGGGTTGTAACTGCATTAGAACCAATTTTTTTAAGAATTATTTTCTGGGGTCCGTAATCCATACTACGCTAGGATTACCAAATCATTGTCCAAATGCTACATAAATCCACCTTTAAATCCAGGTTGACAGCCATGCAGGCTTCTCATATAGGGGGCATATCATGTATGGAAAGTGGAAGAGCAGGTGATTCGATGAGGTGATGGTGATGGCATCCCTTTGGTTCGTACAAAAATTGTGTTATCCATCTCTTCTTCCCATTGAAGATTTGATTTGTGACTGCTAATATGCGCCCCGAAAAAGAAAAAAAAGAAACAGAATGAAATAGAAGCATGTGGTGCAATTACACAACGACATACCATTTGGCCTACATGCCTTCCACTGGACTGCATTCCTCTACTGTGCTTAGCATCCCTGGGGCACATGTCCTCAGCCACACATTTGCAAACGAGCTTCTTAAGAGTACAGAATTGCTCCGCTACAAACGGCCACGCAAGAAACCAGACTACAGATATTGCAGGAGACACACGATTTCATAACCACGTTTCCAAAAAAGAAACCCCGAGCTAATCGTCAGGTTAAATATAACCACACCCCACAGCGGCAACCAACATTCAAACGCAATGTCCTCTAACAAGCTGTCATCGCTGTTGCATAACCGAGTCAAGTGAATCAATTACCACAGAGCCACTTTTAATCTTGGTTAATCTGCCGTTCCCCTCACTCCCTTGCGCAACTCCCGAGTCCACTACAATAATTTGAAAGTAAATCACAGTTACACTTTTAATAAAAACAGCATGTGTGCAGACTCCGAGAAACTCCTAGAATTCTACTCCTCCACAAATGTTTCAACAGTTAATTTGCCCAAAAATGACGACGTCGTCGTCCGCTTCTGGGGGAAAATATGACTCGTCTCCTGAGATCACCATTTACTACTTTTGACAATCTGGTTATTACAATTTTATGAACTACACCATTACTCCTTAATTGTTCACGTTGCATTTTAAAGCATGGGCAGGCAATTTGGGGAAACGACTTAGAGTAAAGATAGAATTTAAGTTACAGCGGTACTCACTCCCAGCAAGACCGTGCATGACGTAATTGTCACTCTTGCACAAGATATGGACTACAGCATGTTTTTCCGAGATACTGAATACTGCTCGCATAATGACTTCTGACTGCCCTTTTCAAATAAACGTTATTTGCTCAGTTTCTCGAATATATTCGTATATTAGTCTTACAATATATATAGTAAGACTAGTGGGGCTTCTAAGAAAGAGGCAAGCAATAACGTAGAGCTGTACACTAGAATTGTAATAGTCAAATCACTGTTCGACTCAACTCACATTCTCTCAGTCAAACAATGGTGGGATAAAGAGAAGAGTAATGTGCATTATGTTAAAGGACAATTACAGTATTTTGAACATTGAGCCCCCTTTCTGGGTTGTCTAGGATGACATGTTGACTATTGGTCCTGTCTCGGGTATTTGGCTCATTTCAAAATCGCCCCTGCCTGCTTCAGAATGGCTGGCTACGGGCAAGTATTGTAGCAGATTCTGTTGTGTTTTATTTGGCATTTTGTAAATCCATTGATTTCTGTATTCTGAAGCAGGCAGGGGAGATTTGAAATGAGCCAAATAACAACATTTCAGTGTCAACCGCTCTATTTCATCCATCCAGAAAGGGGGCTCAATGTTCAAAATACCGGAATTGTCCTTTAACAAAACAGGTTATAGAGGCTGCTGTAGCCAAGAGTGGGAGTTGGAAAGAACAAAATAGTCAAATAAACCTCCCAGAAAAAGTTTCTCGGTCATCGAGAACTGTGGTGAAGCGTAGCGGATATGTGATTGACAGGAAAGGGCATTTTCGGTGTTCTGCTAAATTGAATGGTTCCGCATTTGTTCTACATGCTGAAATCTTTCTTTCACATTTCACATTAGGGCTTGGCAAATTTGCCCAAAGAAATTCTATCTACAAGTCCATTATTTGGTGCGTATTATTCAACCCCTTTTATCTTCTGTATAAACGGGCACCGTATCTTTTATGATGTCAAATGTCACCGCATCTGTGATCGCCTGCCACTGGGAGGCTTACTTGTCATAAGGAGTGACTGCATTGGTGCTACACACACACCTGTGGCAGGTGCTGGAATGAGACAGTCGTGTTCCCAGTGAACGTGGGAATACGTGAATACATCTTACATGATTGTCAACATAGTAATCTATGCCATTTTATCACCATGTGAAAAATTACCTTAATCAAGCGAAAACCGTAGCAACATCAGATGTTTTTCCAGTCTCCCCAAAACACCAGGTGCCCGTTCCACTGTGTCTAAACCACGTAATGGTCTTTTCGTTGACACTGAGGTGCCCGTTACACTCTCCAACGCCAGGACAAAGGGACACCAGGGGCGAAGTGTGTGGACATGTTTGCACTCTGTCTGGTCAGGGCGGCGATTTATTCTGATGTCAGCATCCAAGTGAGGGTTAAGCTTCTCAGTATAACACCACCGTGTGTGAGACACACAAAAAAAAAAACTAGCACAAAGCTGCCGTGGGTCGTAGCATGCCCCATCCATCCCAGAACTAAATGCATTTTATAAATAGTGTTTCAATTCCAGCTCAAACAGCCAGTTAACTTGCTCTTTAAGGCAAAACATTGTCTGTAAGAGGCCAATCCAATATAAAGAGAGAAATCTGGTACACACACAGACCTACATTTCTTTTCTTCCCCCTTTCCAATACCAATTTTCACATTCTGTCATCTTTTTTTTTTTTTACAATTCAAATTCATATTAAAATTCAGAATATTCATTGACAGCCATAGTGGTTTTGCCGTTCGGCCATTTCACAAACGGTACGAACGTAAAAATGCTAATTACTCTATTAAACATTTAGCTATTATTAAACTGAGGAACATTGTGTACAAAACACAGGATCAAATTGCATTAGTGTTGTCATTACCTGCGCCGCAGAAGCTGATCGTGTGTCAGTACATAAAATTAAACCCGTTATTAAAACGACAATGCATTGCTCGCTCGTCTCCAATTCAAATGTGTGGCTTTCGAGGTCCAGCTGAGGAGCTCATACCCGCCGGCCAACAAAGACAGGCCTTTGCCCATTCTGTTGTAATGAAAACCTCTCTTCATAAATCCTACTGAGACTCTGTGAACACCAGGGAGTGACAGGCCCAGGGTCCGTCTAGCCACCAGATCCCATTAACCCCTGGGCAGGGAGTCCCAATGTACCAGCTCCCCTTTGTGTTACGGCCACAATAATATCGCCAGCGAGGACAACAGCGATGTGAGTGAGTGAGTGAGTGTGCGAGTGAGAGAGATGAATCTTAAAGAGAGAACATGTGATTTGGGAGGAGAGCTCCTCGCCATAGGGCAAATACGGTCAACCCTGGCATCTTGGAAAAGCATTTCCATGTAACAATATCTGTCAATTGAAAACGTTTCTCCATTTACAACATAATGATGCATGCCCCTATTTAGACACCATCACAACCAGCGATGGCATTTACCGGGTCCTGATTGACCAGAACCAGAACTGATTTGACACCACGTCCCTGACCCATGCAGGTTTATGTTTGAATTGGGGATCATTCATAAAGCCAACATACAAAAACAGCATGTTTGGTTCATTTTTTAGAAAGATCAAACTGCGATCTAGGCAAACAATTTGGACTCTAATTTGTTCCAAAATACTCAAAAGCATTTGTTTCTGTCCTGCCAATTATACACTCTTGTTGCAGGGAGTAAATGTAATTTTAGAAGCAAAAGATTATTCACCCTTTTTAACCTTCCAATACACCTTTCAGGCCAAATATAGCCCAGAGGTTTGAAGGAAAAATCTTAGAATGTGCTTCAAGAAGACAAATGCCTACCATTTAATTCATGTTTCAGGCAAACTCAATTGTTTGTCCGATAGAACACTTTACCACACGTAAACTAAATCACAAAAACACATGGTTAAGTGATGGCTGAGTGCAGACAGCACAGACAGGTTATATTTAATTCCATCAGTCGGCGGTTGTGCAGGTCTCCTTGTGCATTCGTTGCATCTCTGACAATATAAACTGACACGATTCTCAGTTCAGTTTCATAGTGGCATTAGGCTTCATAATCTGAGCAGAAATGTAACTAGTAGTAAAACTGTCTCCCCAAGGCATCATACTGAGCCTGGGATCATCTCTGCCCTCATTATCCTCTTGGCTCAAGGGGAGACAGCTCCTCATGCTCCTTTAACCCCTTCCCCTCCCAACACACGAGACAAAGTACGCCATTATTGCCCAGAACTTGACAGCTGCAGTCTAATCTCACACCATGGTGGATTAACATTAGACTTTTGTGATGTTAGTGGTGCCTTTTGGCAGCTGACCCTTTTTAAAAATAGAGGAGCAATTGAGGGACGGTTCACTGGATAGACAAACACAAACAGACTCTCTAATCATTCTACACAGAGTGTGCGGTTGCTAGTGACGAGGATAAAATACAAGAAGCCTTAAAAAACAAGTGTCATTCCAAAAGATAATCAGGAAAATTGGTGCGATAGACCTAGCAGCATTGAAATACCAACATATTCTCCATCTCCAACTCCATCTACATGTTCATGTTATTACCCAGGGTCTTGCATTGCAATACAACATGAGTTCATGAAACCTTTAATCCAGTGTAAACAAACATTGTGTTGACCTTACTAGCCAAGAAGTTACAAACCCCCACAAAAACAAAGATTAGGTAACTGTTTTTTGTATGGACATATTATCACTAGCTTTAAAATGTACAATACAATGTGTACTACAACAATACATGACCCAATACAACTAAATGACATCTCACAAGTGGTTCACTAGTCAGCCTTAGTGTTATTTGCATGAGGAGAACAACATCCACAATAGCAGCCTGTTAAAACCAGAGGAAAACACCAGTACACTGGAAACAATACCAGTACTTATAGTGGAGAGGAGATGACAGACAGCGTTGCCAGATTGGAGGGAACCCTGAGAACCCTGGCGGCAGCGCGCTGCAATCAGGGTTGCCAGATTGGGCGGGTAAATCGGCTCCAATCTGGCAACACTGGTGACAGATCGCTCCTTCGCCTGGAAATCAGGCTACTACGTTTTATGTCGGGGCGATATCTAAATTAACCTTATCTTAAAAGGGAAGATATCTACATTAACGGGGGGGGATTTCAACACTAACTGACAGTGACGCTCTCCACCATTAGTCAACACCACTGCCAACTTCAAACCAGTGTTTACAAACGTCGATACTCGGGTCCGATCCCCGTGTACATGAACCCAGACACGGGATTCAAACACCCACACAGGGGTCTACTACCACTATCTCCACATTTGTTTTTCATCACTTATTACGTGATGAAATTAGAAGAAAAAAAAGCTAGCGCCACTTCCCCCTCTGGACCCATAGCTGCTAGCACACCGCCAGGGTTGCCAGATTGGGTGGGAAATATGGCCCAATCTGGCAACCCTAGTTGCTATTAAAATAGTTAATAATAAAATAGTTGTTTTATTTGCTCGTTTTAGTTTTCTGGGTTGTTATTTAGAAAAAAAAAAAAACTAAATCTCTTTTCTGAGACGTTTTATTTTTATTTTTTGCGATGCTGCTGCTGCTGCTGCTGCAGATTGAGCGGGAAACGCGGCCCAATCTGGCAACCCCGCACACCGCTAGCGGTAGCATTAGCCTAGCCACATTAGCCATGTAGCACGTGTTGTTCATTCGAAATAAATCACCTCGTCTCGAGCGGCGGCGGCGGCGGCACCGTGACGCGGCGGCTCGAGACGTCGGCCCGCGCGCGTCGAGTGTGACCCGCGAAACGCCCGTTATTTTTCTACATAGACAACCAGTGGAGAACGTTTCCGCTCCAGAGCATAGCCTGATCCCAGAGAGCAAAAGCAGCGTCCCTCCCAACAACAACACGGAGCCCTCCTCCTCCTCCTCCTCCTCCTCCTCCACGGAGGGGCGGCGGGGCGGGCTAACCTTAGCTGCGGGTACGAGGCGAGCGTTCGGCGGCGTTCTCTTACGCTGTTGTTCGCCCCGTCGTCGAGAATCACTTCGCTCGGTCGCTTTCTTCGATGACGTTGTCGTCTTTTCCCGAGATAATCCACATGTACAAAAAAAAATGTTTCCGTTTTTACTCGCTTCCACCGGGCGGGTTGGTTTGGGGGGGGGTA
>OMLJ01113178.1:0-11825 GCA_900302595.1 Gadiculus argenteus
GCTCTGGCTGAGAGCTCCTCTGCGGTCTCTTTGATGCAGGGCTCCGCACCTACAAAAAAAACAAAACAAAAAAACGACACATTTACTATTTACTACTACTCTACACAGTCTCATTTTCATAAATAACATTCAATAAACCGTTGCTAACGAGCACGGTAACTCACCTTCTTTGGGAACGGCCTTCTTCTTCGCTGCCCTCTTACTCTTGGGCTTTGTGCCGGATGTTGATTCACTGACCGCTGCAGCAAAGTCCGGGTCTTCCAGCGACGCAGAAGGACACACACATGGACAGACACAGTGCTTAGTCGAGAGGCACAACTCCAACCACAAAAGCATTCATTGATTGCCTCAGAGTATCAGCTTAAAGACATTGAACCTAATTAGACTTGTGTTTTGGCAGCCTTGTTCAACTCCCCGCAAAAAAACCCTTCTGGGTTGAATCACTCATGTCTGCAGCCAACCTGTAGGCATCCTTGAACAAGAAGCCAAACACTACACTGCTCCTCAATGAGGAGTCTACAAATTCACTTTTAAAAAAGGCACTTTTTATTTTTTAACCTGGAGTTTGAACAATCCAGAAGTTCTGAAAAAACACTAAATCTACAAATCCTAGATGGAATAAGATGAAGGGATTTCATTTGCATACTGGGTATTTGCGTGGAAACAAAAGTGTATTGATGAAGATATGATCAATTAATAGTGATTCATCATGGGGGGGGTCCGATTAATCATTAATCATTGGTTTATTATTACGTAACTGGTAACTCACCATCTTTGGGAACGGCCTTCTTGGCGGCTCTCTTGCTCTTTGGTTTTGTGCCAGATGTTGATCCACCAAGAGCTGCCGCAAAGTCTAGGTCTTCAAGCATCACACTGGGATCTACACACACACACACACGCACACACCCCAAAATCTTAAATAGCAGCAAACTCCTATAAAGGCCATCTGGTTTTAACATTCTAGGGAAAGAGTATCCACCCAGATGTATTAGTGTTCAAATAGGGGCCCTTTTAAAAACCTCACTTTTCTTCTTTGTGTCTTTGCTCACAATCGCTACTTCCTGGGTTTCAGCTGACCTCTCCACCGCCTGGGGACTGACCAAAAGAAGACGAACGGATATTAAAAATAATTTACAATAAATGCATAGACTTTAAAAAAGGTGCAGCGTGTTGCATCTAGCAGAACAGAATTCACAACTCTGTCAATTTCTAATCTTCGTTCAAACATTTAACAATTTAAGACATTTTTAACATGCATAATGAGTAATGTTGTATATGAAATGCACCACACACACACACACCATGGTGCCCGAGAACCTTTCTCAACTACTGCCCAACCTTCCACCACCTCGGCTTTATATACACAAGTGTCAGACAAGCTTAACACTCTCTCGGATGCAGCAATCAACCGCTGGTCAGATGGAGTTCGGCACGCGTAAATTTGGATAGTTATCAAACGGGGAGTTTTTTTCCCTGTTTGATAACTATCCAAATGGAGAGATACAACCGTACAACGTTTTGTAATCAGGGCAACCTTTGTTCAGGTACCACGGTGCAAGTAAACAGTGTTTTGTTGCGTCTACAACGATCAATACATACTGTATAACAGATAGTTATATGCACTCGAGTCGACAGCATATAGTATTTGCAGTCATAGACGATTCAATAATTTTGGAGGTACCTACCAGCACCTTACACAATACAGGCCAGTAAAGACTACTGATTGCTCCCCAGGGCCAAAGTCTCCTTGAAGGAATCCTTTAGAAAGATGTTTAACCCCTTGACCGAATAAATCTGGATTCCCTGCAAGTTGATTAGGATAATTGACTCTTCTGGATGTGTTATGTGTGTAGTGTTCTCTCATAGCAGACGCGCAAGTTTGAATAATTTTTTTCCATTCGTTTTGTGGCTTGGAATTTAACATGGCAGGACCTTGTGGACAGGTGCACCAGACTCACCTGTCAGACTGTATGGAACTACTGGCAGCGCCGCCTACTTTTGTGCTCTCCACATTTCCTGGTACCGGAAAGGAATCACATGAGTTACCGTCAGTCAACATTAACGGAAGCCACTTCAACTAGTGGTGGGCGGTATGGCCCGAAAAAATGATCACAGTATCCATTAAAATGATCATGGTATAAATCACAGTATGACACTGGGAGGTGCTAGAATGCAGAAAACTGCTCAACTAGTTGGTTTTACTGACAATACTGGGTGTGACAATGTTTAAATTAGGGCAAAACGTTCTGCTTACTTATGACAAAGAATCGGCTGAATCAGGCAATACATTCCAGTTGTCATATTTCCCCTTTTCTGTCGATTGATCATCCAGAATAGTGTTGGGTTTTTTACATTATCTTACAGCCCTATTTAGCCCTATTATTTTTAAATGTTACATGGCAGCACAGTGCCACCATTACATTTTTTATTTATTTTTATTAAGAGAACGCTGGAATGCTAAGTGGAGGAGATCTGACCACATCTCAAGTGAACAGGCCTTATGGAACAGGCCCTAACTATACTGGTTTGGCCCGATATTCATATCATAGAGCAAATTCATACCGGTGTTCTTTCTATTCCGGTTATACTGTCCACCCCTAACTCAAAAGTAAGCGCGCACACACACACAATCTGGAACAGTGGTTACCTTCAGATCTGGAGGGGGCCGTTTCAGTCAGCCCTTCCTAAAATAGTTCACACATAAAAAATATTCAGTGTGTCCAAGAGCAAAAGGTACCTTAATCATGGCATCAACAAATGTGACAACCAATGATGAACAGTATGTGTTTTTGTGAACAAAACTCATATTATTGGATAAGTTTATTTAGATTTGTACAGAAAAATATTATTGAAATGTTAAAGATTACAGATTGTAAACTCGTAAAATGGCTTAATTCCAGCAATGTTATTGTCAGACTTAACCTGAACATTAACAGACTGCTTGATGTTATCCAGACTACAATAAAACACATTCAATACAGAAAACACTGGATATTTGGAAACTTACACCTCTCTTCAGAGGAAGAGGCATTCCTTGGTGGAAGTTGGTGAGGATCAGGGCGATGGTGGTCAGAGTTTTACCCTGAAACACAGGCAGAGGCAAGGGCCTGTATCAGGATCAGGCCAACGAACCAGGCCGAGTTGGTAGTTCAAAGTGGGACTCCATTTTCTATGCTACCATTGCACTCAGCCCCACTTTGTGAGGCTGGGAGTTGGGCGTGGGGTGAAGGCGTCTGATAAATTACAAAGATGACACCAAAAGTAAACTAATGCAGACTCACTCTGTCTCTCTCACTTTCACTCACCAAGCCCATGTCATCTGCCAGTATGCCCCCCCGGACCCTCTGTGGCCGCTCCTTGGCAGAGAAGCAGGTGAGGCTGTTGTAATAGTGCCCTCCCCTCTCCTCCCAGAAGGGTGGCAGTTTGGAGCTGTTCTCGCAGGCACACATCCAGGAAAGGGCCTGCTTCTGGTGCAGCATGAGTGACGTGCTCACCAACTGAAACAAAACAAAACCAGGGAGGGGATTCACCGTGATTTAATATAAAAACCCTATCATCATCATCATCATCATCATCATCATCATCACATAAATACAGCAAGTAAGCAACTCCTTTATCTTCGTCGATACAGTTTTGAAGGAAGAGTGAGAAGAGCCTGTTACCGGCCTTCTCTGCAAAAACACAGCAGTCCAGATAAAGCAGTAAGTACGTGAAGGCCACACAGAGCAGAGAAAGACTTTGAATCGCCATTCATCATCTTGGGAAACATATAGTATGGACAAGTCATTTAAAACCCCCACCTCGGAAGCTTCCTTCTCTCCATCTTTGCTCTCCACCAGGCCGTCAAAAAGATCGTCAAACGCATTCTTCAGCTGCAGTGGGAAAAAATAGCTTGTTGATGTTATTTGCAAAGATTTGACGATAAATCCACCCAGCAATTCCGATCAATTGAGTCCAAGACAGGATGTGCTGACCTCCTCAGCTGACAGCGGGACGGTCACGTTTTTTCGCGGCGGTGCACGTCCACCCTGAGCGTTGTTACTTGTAGTCATGACAACACCTGGCCATGAGGGAGTTGTACAGAGGGACCACAAAAGACAGCAACTTAAAAAAAAAAAAAAAAAAAAATTCCTCTCCTCTATCCTTCCTTACGATTCTCGAGATAAGCTTAAATAACTATTATTTGAGTGTTGTTAGAAATTGCCATGTCATCCGTCAGCTATGAGCGAGTAAAATTATTCAACTTCATTGATTGTGTGAATTTATACACTGCCTGTGTGGCGTGGAGACTCTTCCTGGCGGGGAGTGCGTACCCAAATGAACGCATGCAGAGTCTGTCCCTACCAGAGTTAATCTTGAAGCCGTGCTGGGCCATGCGTTGCTTGAAAGCGGGTTTATTCTCCTCGGTTCCCCAAAAGGACAGCATCACAGGCATGTTGAAGGAGTTGTTGGTCCGATACGGGACCACCCTTATAGGACACACGAAACGCAGTCAAAATCCTGAGATTCTGGGTTTGATTATCGTCTGCGTAATGTAGGTCATTGTGCGTTGTTTGCTGATGCAAAACAAATTGTTCAAATTACAACAATAATTTTAGTCACCCTTCCACTTTAACGAGGTTGTTATCCATAACAAAGGCCATGGCGGCTGCTAGCTCCTTCTTCATGTGGCCCACCTGGCTTCCATCCGCGTTTGCAACCATCACTGCATTGCGGTCATAGGGGTTCTGGGGCTCGCGTACCAGGGCCACCATTTCCCCTGGGTTTACCTGACAAGAAAAAACGTTGTTGAAGTGATTTATTTGCAAATAATATAATTACGGTATAAAGTAATATTATAAATAATATAATCAATTATGCATCCCCACCTGCATGCATAGGACTAAAATACACTTTAACACTGCGTTTAATGAAAACCGGATATTAACAGTGTTAATATATGTTAGTTAGTGTGTTAGTGTAATGTTAGTGTGCAATGCCTGCCATAATAATGGTTCTGGATCTCAGCCTTGTCGGCCAAAGGTCCAACACTTATACAACAGCGGTTTGTTGACGTAGGGGTTACTCACCACTCCACTGTAGTACCGAAGCCCCACCACGCTGCCCTGCAGCTGACCAAACAGCACGCTGCCGTCCGCGTCCGGCTCCTCGGACGCTGCGGCCCGGATCGCCTGCGACAGAGACTCTGCGCTCGACTCGGAGCGGTCGGCAAAGATGTTGACCTCAGGATGGCTATGCCACCCAAAGCGCCGCCTGTTAGAAGACATTGAGTCTGACAGACAGACAAATAAACACACGTGACACGGTCATTTTTTGTATAGAAATGTTGTTGGAAAAAAACCTCCCATATTTAAAACTGGACTTATTAAAAACCCTTATCAGAACGTACTTGGAACACGTTTGGATGTATAGATTGGATATAAATCTAATTACCAGCAAGGTATCAATCTATCAATAATAGTAGGGTTCGTAGGTTAGCTATGCCTTTACGACTCATCATAGCGATACCATGTCCTCTTTTATGGTATAATAACAATAATACCTGTAGCCTTAGTGGAGTTTGTTGATAAATGTAGACTTGCTGGAGTGACACGTTTAACTTCTCACCTAGTTTTAGCAGTTTTCTTAAACTGAAACGTCAACCGAACTAGCTTGTTTCGCATCCAAGCAGTTACGCGCCCTCTGCCTCGGCTGAATTCTGACCAATGGGCGGCGAGGAGCGACCTTTGTTCCGACTGCGGGGAGGCGGAGAGAAGACCCTGAATGGTAGCGTTATCCCGGTCCACCGCAACGCATCTTCCGGTCTCTTACCGCCTGGCAACGGAGTCCGTCGGTTAACAGTCTCCGTAGCGAGAAGAATAAGCACATGGTAGTCGTATTATCAATAACGGCAAGGGGAACGAATGTAGAGTTTTTATATGACAATGTGTTCAAAGTGTGTGTGTTCAATATCCGAAAGATATAACGGAAACGGATATCCCTCGATGAAAAGTCCCGCCCTATCGTCTCTCGTCAGTGAAGCCACAGCACTGAAAGTCCCGCCCACCGTCACATTGATTTGGAACAATCCCGTGCCAAGCGTTCCGTCTTGAAATGAGGTTAGCCAGTGGGTGGGGCCTACATGGGTTCGTAGCTTCCGCTACCCAGGTTCTTGGTTCGAGACCCACACGACTGCCGATGGGCCAGACAATATAAATGTACAAAGCAATTGTTTTAAACCTCCAAGCGATCTGGATACGTCTCGGCGCAAAATCGGGGTGTGAGAAACAGTAGTGTGCACAGCCGGGGCGGAGTTCCACGCGTCGCCCGGAACTTTTTTTGTTTGCTACTTTGACAGCAGTCGGTGAGTTTGGGTTTGTTCATTCAATTGAGGGATTCCGAGTACCCTGAATGGCTGTTCTTTAATACTTACCCTTGACTAACAATCTAATTAAGCGTTCATCTAGGTTTATATGAATCGAAGATTGGGTCCAGGACATAGTGAGTTACTATTGTAACGTCAGGGAGGAATCCCTGCTGATTTAGTTCGGCCTTGGCGTTAGCAGGATTCGTGGCTCTAAATGCAGGTACATCGTCCTTTCATTTAAACCTGAAATATTACAGGGCCGATGCTGCAATAGCATCTACAATACCAATAGTATCTCAAGCTTGTACAGCATGAACATCTATTATAAGCAGTTGATGAGTAACGTCTGTGTGTACTGTTACTTTTGCTCATTGTAAGAAAGGAAGTGCCTTTTTTCTTAACGGATATCTACATTGGCAATTCGATTTGTCATACCTTCACATGAAGTTGCTTTGAATGTGATGCCTTTTAAAGACTACATGTTTACACACACACACACACACACACACACACACACACACACACACACACACACACACACACACACACACACACACACACACACACACACACACACGCTCTCTTATACTCACTCTTGGGGCAGGCCAATATTTACAAAGTCTTCATATTCTGATTGGGGAAGTGAAATCGTCTTGGATACTTGTTCTCCATGTACCAGTTATTTATTTGGTCCATTAATAATGTCAAGATTGGCCAGCCAATGTAATGCTTGTTTGTATGTGTTTCGTCTTGGTGGGGGTGGTGGTCGTGTGGTGGTGAGGGGGTTGGAAGAACCACATCATTGCTTCCAGGGAGTCTTCCACACAGAATGTCCTTTTATAGAAGGCAAATACAAAAGGCCGCTGTTCACTTCCTGTAAACAGCTCGGCAGCTCTGCTTCCCCCTCTCCTGGTTGGTCAGTGTTGTGCCGGGGTTCTGGGAGTTCCAGGATGAGGAAGTGTGGGTTTCTCTTTGCGAGAGCCTGACACAGGAAATGGAGAGCACCGACCGAGAGAGGCAGAGAGCAAAGCAGCAGGAGGAGAAGTTTGCATCAGAAGGAGAGGACTACACCCCTGGTGGAACATCATTTGTCTGAATTCAGAGCAGCTGTTGAGGGGAAAAATGCATGTAGGGGCCTCACATCCATCTTCTAACTTAATCAAGTAGCGACGGTGCACGTATACATGTGCCATCGGAGCAAGCCAACCAGCCGACAGTAGGCTGTGTCACAGATGAACAGAGATGAAGTCCAAATCAGTTGGAACAATGTTAAACTCGACTGTAACTTCACAAAGCCACAGTTACCAAGAAGTAGGATGTGGTGGGCCTACCTGTAAGCATCCCAGCGCAAGAGGCCAAAAACCTACCTGATCCTAAACATGACATGTTTGTGTTTATAGAGTTATAATTACCAATGTAGAGCCTCAATGGATTTGTTGATCAACATGTGTTTAGGACTACAGAGCACTAGAAGTGGAAGATAAGCTCAAATCATTACATTTGAGCTGCTAAGTAGCTACAAGGTGATGTGCCATGCTGAACATCAGGATACTGGAAAGAAGTAGTATTTCATTTGTATCGTTCTTCTTAATCTAATTTCGTTATTGATTTGATTAATTCTCTATCATCATCATCATTTTTGATTTCATCTTAATTTTATCTGTAATCTGACTTTTTCTATGTTCTTATTTAGTTATTTCATGTTTGCCAACCCAGACCCTGCTACAGACCTAGACACTCAAACTGTGCCAGACTACCTCCTTCCTATTCTTGGTTCCTATTTTACCTTTTGAGCAGACAAGCAATAGCAGTAAGTGGGTGAGCAGGAGGAAATTAAAAAGTTCAGTTGCGTTCGCGTCAGTGAAGGCAACACAGACTGATTAAGATCTGCGCTCACAATCTTTCAACCGTCTACGTAATCGACCAATCTCCAAAGCACTTCCAGTGTGTTTCAGTCCTGTATCCTGTTCCTCAGTCTGACGCCGATTTTGTGGACACATTAGGGCTGCTTGTCTAGCTGACTGCACACCAGGAGAATGGATAACATTGTGACCAACATCTGGATATTTAGGAAGTGAGGGCGTGTGGTATCCCTATAGAACCACTAATGGAACTCGCCCCTCCCTGGGAGGAGGGTTCACGTGTCCAGAGGGGGTGTGGGGCTGTGAAGCCCTTACATTTAGGTTTGCTAAATGTTTAGCCACTTTATCCAAAGCCACGCTCGAGACTGGGAACAAGAATTTTTTTTTTTGTAAATCATATGTAAGTGCTAACAACAACAACAAGGTTTACGAGTTGATTTATGGTGTTCAAGACAGTTTAGAGGTGGGTATACATACAGTATGTGCAGGAATACATTCACAGGAAGTGAAACCTCCACAAATAATACGCGGTTCACGTATTGGAAAACAGCAGAATAGAGCCTTATTAGGTCAGCAGTGACTTGGAATTGACTGCTGTGGCGGCGACATGGCCCTGTCATGAATCTAAACCTCATAGAAGAAGTCGTGGTTTTGGTTTTCATAAATGAGACGCAGCATGCTGATAGTGTTTAGCAAAGTCATAGGGTATCTGTAGTTAAATGTGTGTGTGGCTCTTGTCCTGACTCCGAGAGAGCGTGCACACAAGGCGAGCCGCCCAGTGTGTCTAGCAGTTAACACTACCGAGGGCCTGTTATAAGTGACTGCAGCCTTGAGGCTAGGGAATGCCTTTGTGGGGCGGGGTTTATGAGCGGAGGGGCTTTGCGCCTGACGATTGGCCAGGTGAAGCCACCTATCACAAGCAGCCCTAGAGCTATGGCATTCCTGCTGACACACAGAACATGTCACGGCCTGGCTAGTTGGATGGACACACACACACACACACACACACACACACACACACACACACACACACACACACACACACACACACACACACACACACACACACACACTATGCCAAACACAGTCCCACTGGCAGGGGCGGATCCATGGGCCATGGGAGGCCATGCAACAAAAAAAACAAAAAAAAACAAATAAACGTTGTTGGTGCTTCCTTTTATGTGTAGGGACCCTAATCATGCTGCTGCAGAGGTTTGGTGCAATTTTGAGAAATATTAGTGGTAAAAAATGCCGTTTTGGATGCTTTTGGCGCACCGCCCTGAGCTAATCAGTGTTAGCCTGAGGCTGTTAGCGTTTCTCCGGGCATTCTCCATAAATGATTGATCGACGAAAAAAAACTGTCTCAATGGCTTATTTGATGTATTTTCATGCAGAAAAAGACCATGGGGTCCACTTTCGCCGGTCTTACACTTTAATCTTGTATATCTATTGTAACCTTAAACTGTCTGCAAAACCTCATAGGTTCACTCCACCTCCATTTTGAAAAGCAGTTTAGTGTAGTGTTGGTCATCCAATCAGAGGCAAAAATGTCTTCAAAGCATCTTCATAACATTTACTATTTACCTTCTAACCAGAGATTTTTGCCAGGTGTAATCAACAACAGGAAATACTGCACACACACATTAAACAATAAACTTTGTAACATGTCAGTTGATTTGTCAGCATTTGTGCAAGCCGTGGGTAGCAGGTTAGGTAACATTTCGTCCAAATATCCCAGTGATATCCCTCAGCCATTTACCAGATGCTTTTATCCAAAGCGATTGGCAGGTGAGGCTGGAAATAATTGAAACATACAGTATTGGACACAAGAGCAGTACCTTAATCATAAGAGCTGCAACAACTGGGCAGAGTGGCTTTAGGAAACAGAACATATATGTTCTTTCCTAAAGCCACTCTGGTTATTATTGGTATGAGTATAAACAGCTGGCTGCCATTTACATTCCCTGGGAAACAGAATTAAAAACATACCGTTGTTGATTATGCATACTAAAATTACTGTGAGACATAACCACTTTTGTTCTTAACTAAACCTCAATGGATCTCAAATCAAAATAAATTGTACATTATTTTGGATGGAAACAAATGTGTTTATTTATGCACACACATAGTAGGACTAAACTGTGCAACAATTGACAGTTGCTTAGTGAACTGGAAATGTTGATAATTGGATACATGATTATCGCTCATTACATAATATGATGTATAATATTAACACATTTATTGAGATTGTAGCACATTGTAGTTGAACATGCAGCCTGCTTGATGGCCCTAATGTCAAGAGGGATTGACTTACGATACTAGTGCCAAGTTCCAACTGATTACAGATTACATACTGCGATAGATACCTTTGCAAAAACTTTTTTAATTCTGTCTCTGATAATCACAATATTCTTCAGTTTGTCATTGTCCACAAACCATTACGTTACATGTTACTGATATCACAAATTTGATATCACAAATCACAACTGGACTTGATTTTGTCCTCTGCAATAAAGAGCATTTAAAATTGGAAATATTTGATTTCCACCCACCCACATACTTTTATTGAAGAATATAAAAAGAAATGTCATGTTGTATGGAGACAATATCTAACTCACAAGCAATACAATTAAATGTATATATCTGGAAATCGCTTTGCTGCACCAATATATATAGCATATAACAAAGAATCATATAAAGGCTTTTTAGCACACATACTAATTATAATAATAATTTAGCATACATATTGTTATGATTATAAAAACATTATATATATTTTTTTCATGATTTTCAACAACTTGCCATTGTAAATATTCAGTTAAAATAATACATGTATAAGATAATAATGTATAAGTGAGACTAATATTCTTAACTCATAATTCACCTTTCCTCTTAGCAAAAATAATAATACAAGAAAAACTAATCCGATTACGAATTTTGGTAAGTATAATACCATATATAAGTGGGTTGACAATAGGAGGTATTATAAGAAACTCTACTGATAACACATTTTTAATAATTGGCGACACATCTGCTGAGCCAAATCTCATAAACATCAGATCAAACAACACAGCCACGGTCACATTGAGCAGAGTCAGTAAATGTGGCAAACAAGTCTGCATAAATTTTCCTCGGCCCTCTATGGACTTCACACATGTTCTGACCAGATAAACGTACGACATAAAAATATAGACAAAATGAAAAAAATAAATAATGATGGTAATAGTACCCATTACAGAGTTTGTCAGACCAGGAGAACAAGCAATTTTAACTATCAACCAACCGGCACAGTAGAATTTATCTATATGCGAGCCACATAATTCCAATGTAGACGTGTTTATCAGAGGCACACCTACACATAAAAAAGGAATAACCCAGGAGAAGCATGTAAGCAGACAGACGTTCTGCTTTTTCATAAGAGAGTGATAGTCGAGTGGTCTGCATATCGCTGCATATCTGTCATAGGCCATCAGTGCAAGGATAGAATATTCAATGCAGACTGAGGAATATATGACCAAACTCTGAACCACACAACCCTCAAACGAGATCACATGACGAGAGTAGAGCAGGTCCAGAAGGAACTTGGGGTAGAAACCGACAGTTCCATAAAGAGAATT
>OMLJ01113180.1:0-11370 GCA_900302595.1 Gadiculus argenteus
CCCTAACCCTAACCCTAAACCCTAACCGTAACCCTAACCCTAAACCATAACCCCTAACTGTAACCCCTAACCCTAACCTAACCCTAAACTGTAACCCTAACCCCTAATCCTAACCCTAAACCTTAACCCTAAACCCTAACCGTAACCCCTAAACCGTAACCCCTAACCCTAACCCTAAACCTAACCCTAACCCCAACCATAACCTTAAACCTAACCCTAAACCCTAACTCTAACCGTAACCCCTAACCCTAAACCCTAACCTTAACCCCTAACACATATATATACACACACACACACACACACACACACACACACACACACACACACACACACACACACACACACACACACACACACACACACACACACACACACACACACACACACACACATATATATGCTTTAAAAACTGGTTTACCAGTGGTTAACAGATCAGAACAATCACCAACTATGTTTCTACAGCATACTCTGTCAATCCACTGTCAAACGGATGTTTGTGTACCCCTTTAAGGCCCAACCTTCATTGTAGAGAGGTTGCGGTTCAGAACGGAAACTTCAAACAAATGCATCCAATTTGTTTTTTCAGATATAGACTTGAAATTTGGCATGGTTATACTATGGACTGTCCTCTTAATACCCCTATCATCTGCCAAGCCTACGTGTTTTGCATGCAATGTTAGAGCTGTTTAAACATCGGAGATATGCATGTATTTCACTTTAAAATGTATATCTCTGCTGTCTTTAGGTATATTGCTTAGAATTTATCACCCTATAGTCCCACGGTCACCTGTTACGTGTGTGCCAAGTTTGAAGCTTTTCCAACTTTCCGCACCAGAGGAGTTATTGTGTGTGTGTTTGGTCAAGTTGTGGTCACTGCACTCTATACACATGGTCTGACCATAAGTCAGTGTGAAAGTTGTTGAAAGTATAACAAGTAGTATAACAGTATAACAAGTTCCATATATATTGCAATTTCCTAGTGGAAATGGCAGCCTGTTGAGCCACCTATAGTTCATTCTGCTCCATCCTTGTTATCCCTAACTCATTTTACAAGTTCTAGAAGCCTGCCAATTTTCAGAACTTTTGACCTTGTAGTTTTTGAGAAAAGGCAGATTTTGTCAGGAAAAAAATAATAATACCAACAAATACAATAGGGTTCCTACGGATTTCGTAGGACCCCTAATAATAATAATAATAATCAGAATTATTTTCGGTTCAGCCCAGTTTTGAATGGACGTTTATTGCCCCGCCCCCCCCGCCTTGTGCCACTGCTGTGCCCACCTCAAACTGCCGGTTGTCCTGGTTGTACTGGACCACGTCCATGAAGCTGCCCGCCAGCGTCTCCAGGAAGTAGGCCGAGTCCATCTCTGTCTGCAGGCGCAGTGCGGCACACAGGCTGGGAGGAGGCAGAGTGGAGCGGGCGGTAAGGAACACAGGATAACAGGTACAGGTATGGGCACATGATATCCATGGCGATAGGAGAGTACAGGGGGAGGTCAGACAATAGGCCAGCAGGGAGGGAGAGAGGGAGGGAGGAAGGAAAAGGAGAAGAGGAAAGTTACATAATAGAGGAGCAGGACACAGGAAGAAGGGATGAGTGATGCGAGGGAGGGGAGTAAACAAACACTTTAAATACCAGGGAGGTTTTATCCGTGTCTTAAAATGTTCCATCCATTCACTTCTGCATAAAACAAGCTAGCCTTTCGAGGATATTATCAATTCTGTGTAATCTCTTAAAGTAGAAATAAAAAATATGCATTCATATATATGATACCAACCCATGCACAATACACCCCAAGATGATTAGGACAGTTCGACAAGTGGCGCGTGTGTGTGTGTGTGTGTGTTGTGAGGTGGGGAGTGAGACGGGCCCGGTGAGGTTTGGTCGTCCCAGACCCAGAGCCTGACCAGTATCTGGCCATGATATCATCAGCTCCTCGCTTTACCAGACCAAAATAGTGACTGGGAATTTAGCGTCCTCGCTCTATAGTCTCACTGTAGAACTGGACGCCCCGAATAACAGCAGGAACTAGCAGAAAGCAACAAGGCCCAGTGTCTTATAACTGGACATAACTGACTTAACAACGGCATATGACCTGAAGATATGACCTACATGTTCACAGCTTTCTGGAGAATGAGTCACATTGTCAATATGAATGAAATGCCAAAATAAAGAATGAGGATTATGAATGGATGAAGAGCGTGTGCAGCCATGTGTTGACTGTTGATCTCACAGAGGGTGTGTGTGAAGGCTAAGTACTGTAAATCCTCTAATAGAGGCCCGGGCCTCTATTTGACTCCCGCAAATCGTGCGGGAGAATGAAACTTGATTTGGAACATCAACAAACACCACTAACCACTCGGTTAGTTCCACATTTCAGAAAAAACAGAAGTTTAGGGTTGTTTTAAGGACAGGTTTGTGCATGCCCATAGCCCATATACCCATTCTGAAGCAGGCAGGGGCAATTCTAAATGAGCCCAATACCAGAGACAGGACCAATAGTCAACATTTCGGTGTCAACCACTCTATTTCATCCTAGACAAACCAGAAAGGGCTCAATGTTCAAAATACTGAACTTGTCCTTTAATGTCCTGAGCCATCCACAAAGGGATGTTAAGGTCTCCTTAATGCCCTAGCATACTTGGACGTCTGGGTCTTTGAAACATAGGGTCACAGTACTTGAAGTCTTTGGTGATGGCGTTGTGTGTCTTGGGGTCTTTGAGGCGCTCCATCAGGGTGTCCGACGCCTTCTTCACCAGCAGGGGGCACTCTGGGTTCTCAGAGGCCAGGGAACGCCACACCACTTCCAAATACTCTTCAAAAGAAAAGAAAAGGGGATTAGAAAAGACATGGGCCCTAAGTCAAATCTCCTAACCTTTACGCCTCCTTTCCTTAACCTTTGTGGAAAACGTCATCAGGTCAAGGAGAGAAACTTCAGCGGTGGCCTGTTTCTTTAAATATTTCCACCGTAAAGGATTATGGGATACCAATATCTCCTTTCCTTTCGTAAAAGTTGGTCAAAGCTAGAGACCAGACCTGGTTAGCCGCTGTAGATCGGTCTAGACTACCAAGCAGGTCCAAAGCCTTGAAGAAACATCAAGGCCTTGTCCTCTGGATGATGACATTGAGCCACTGTCAGCCATGTCTGAACCATTCATCTGCATTTACTATCTAATTAAATCCTCCACAGGATAAACTGACTGTGAGTGTGAGTGAGTGAAAAAAAGAGAGAGGGATGGCTTCAAGTAGCCCAAGGGATGTGAGGAGTCAGCATAAGATGACATCAGTCTTGGTGAAGGGCTGTTTGGCCTCCATTCCAGTCTGCGTACTTCCTGGGAAAAACATTGTCTGAAGCCAAACACAACATCGACCAGTAGCCTAACAAGCGAGCAGCAAGCTCCTTAGAGGTTTGATAGGTCTAGGACTCTGTCCTCTGGCTCTGACAGCAGAAGACAATGCTTGGGGAAGAAGAATGCTAGATTAATTTGGGTTCCTTCACATCCTTAAACTAAACACATCACACCTAGCACGTTGGCTGCATTTCAAGGATTTTTTTGATTTTTTTATTAACACTAAATAACACAAAATAAAAAGAAAACATGACTCTTACAGAGTGTAAAATATAGATCATTTTGCCAAATGTTTCAATATGCTGTCATACAAAGATAAATAATAAGCCCCGATTGACCCTCTATTTAGGTGGTAGTGTTATCTCAGAAAATGCTGAGTATATTTCGGTTTAAATATATCTATCTAATCAGGAGGCACAAAACAAGCACATCTTACACAGGCCAAAATATATATTGTGTCGATACCATGTCAAATCAAGCACGACTTGTTTTGCACTCTGGGTCGTGTTAGAGCCATAATAGTTCTCAACACAAGAACTTTCCCTTGCACAAAAAACATTCTTCATGGCTGTGCCGAAATTGCAAAGATAACTAAATGTGGAAATTCTAATAAACATACCTTTCTGCAAAAACTGTATTACACATTAAATCTGTATTTTTAACTATATATTATATTGGGTCCCAATGGTAGAATGCGTATCATAGAGGCAATCAAATCCTGCAGACCAACCGTGGTTCTTCACAGCATGTCCTCCCCTCTGTCTCCCACAACTTCCCCTCTATCTCTCTCTATCATAAAGCATAACAATGCAAAAATAAATTGTCAAAAATAAATAAAGAAGTGCATGCTTCCTGCATCTTTTCATAAAGAACTATATATTATATATTTAACTAGATGACACATTAAACCGTATTATTAACTATATATTATATTATTACAGTAACTAAGACACGTTAAACAGTATTATTAACTATATATTATATTATTAACTACACGATAAACAGTATTATTAACTATATATTATATCATTAACTACACGTTAAATTATCATTTATCATAATTTGATCATTCTCATCAACTATATATTATATTATTAACTATATTACACATTACCACTATATATATATAATTATTACCTCTATTATACATTAAACAGTATTATTAACTATACATTATATTATTAACTATATCATGCAATTAACTATTTGACAGGTTAAACAGCATTATTAACTACACATATTATTAACTGCACGTTAAACAGTATTGTTAACTATATATTATACTATTAACTCAATTACACATTAAAACTGAATTATTAACTATATATTATACTATTAACTCTATGACATGTTAAACAGTATTATTAATTATATATTAAATTATTAAGTACACGTTAAACAGCATTATTAACTATATATTATATTATTAAGTACACGTTAAACAGTATTAACTATATTATATTATTAACTCACGTTAAACAGTATTAACAAATTATATTATTAACCCTATGACACGTTAAACAGTATTATTAACTATGTATAATATATACACATGTAAAACTCTAATGTGTAATTGAATATAGTGCCAAAGTTAATTTATTTCAGTAATTCAACTTAAAACGTGAAACCAATATATTATATAAAGCCATTACATGGAAAGTGAGATATTCCAAGCCTTTATTTGTTATAATTTTGATGATTATGGCTTACATCTTATGAAAACCCCAAATTAAAAATCTCAGTAAATTAAAATATAACATGGAATCAATAAAAAAAGGACTTTTAGATACATCAATGTCGGCCCTTTGAAAAGTATAATCATGCATATGCACGGACTCAGTACTTGGTTTTGGCCCCTTTTGCCTGAATTACTGCCTCAATGTGGCGTGGCAAGAATGCTATCAGCCTGGGGCTCTGCTGAGGCGTACACCAGGATGCTGTCAGCCTGGGGCTCTGCTGAGGGGTACACCAGGATGCTGTCAGCCTGGGGCTCTGCTGAGGGGTACACCAGGATGCTGTCAGCCTGAGGCTCTGCTGAGGGGTACACCAGGATGCTTCAACAGCGGCCTTCAGCTCTTCTGCATTGTTCCGTCATGTCTCATCTTCCTCATTTGGCAGTGTGGGCAGGTGCCAGGTCCTACTGGAAAATGAAGCCAGCATCTCGATAAAGCTTGTCTGCTGAAGGAAGCCGTGCTCTAGTGTGTCCTGGTAGTCGGCTGCATTGACTCTGGATTTAATAAAGCACAGACAACCAACACCAGCAGATTATATCGCTCCCCAAATCAACACAGACTGGAAACTTCACACTGGACTTCAAGAATCTTGGATGGTGTGGCTCTCCATTCTGCCTCCAGACTCTGGGTCTTTGGTTTCCTTGAAACTTGAAACTCTTTAACAAATGTATAGGATAGTATATGATGTATGCTGTTTAGTAATTTGCGTATCACCTGCAGTAGTTGGCTGTCACTACTGTACTAATGGGAATAGGTTGGTTTGACGATTGCCAGCACTTGCACTTTGTTCTATGAACATCCTCATTTTACCGATAGCGATGTATTGTGACACTTCCTATGACAAATGTACTTATTGTAAGTCGCTTTGGATAAAAGCGTCTGCTAAATGCCCTAAATGTAAATGTAAATGTAAATGTTTCCAAATGAGATGCAACATTTGTGCTCATCGGAAAAGAGGAGGTTGGACCACTGAGCAACAAACTGGTTATTTTTTCCTTTAGCCCAGGTAAGGACGTTGTTTGCTGTTCAGGAGCGGCTTGACAGGAGGAATACAACGTTTGAAGCCCATGTCCAGGATCCATCAGTGTGTGGGGGCTCTTGATGCAGTAACTCCAGCCTCAGTCCACCCCTTGTGAAGCTCCCACACGTTTGAATGACTTGAATTTTCCTGACCATCCTCTCCAGGTTTCGCTCATCCCTGCTGCTTGCCACCTTTTTCTTCCACACTTTTCCCTGAACTTTCTATTAATGTGCTTTGATACAGCATTTTGAGCACATCTTCTTTTGCAAACACCTTTGAGGCTTTCCCTCCTTGTGTCAACGATGGTTTTCTGAACCACAGTCAGCCGTCTTCCCCATGATTGTGAATTCCACTTAACCAGACTGAGACCACAAAGGCCTTAAAGGCTCAGGAATGCTTTGCAGGTGTTGTGGATTAATTAGCTGTGTGTGACACTCCGAGCCTACACTATTAAACCATTTCACAAAATTCTAATTTGCTGGGATTTTGAATGTGGGGTTTTCATAAGCTGTAAAACATCATCATGAAATATCTCACTTTGCATGGAATGAGTCTATATAATATTTGTATTAGTTTCACGTTGAAAGTTGAAATCCTGAAATAAATAAACTTTTGCATGATATTCAAGTTCCACCTGTATATCCTCTCATCAGTCCCATGGGAGCGCTGTGCTCCGAGTCCTACCTGGGAAGTTAACGGTGGCGTGGACAGGTGCGCTGGTGGCCACAGAGGCGTGGACCAGGTGAGGGTACTTCAGCCGGAACCAGGCGGCAAGCGAGCCCGGGTACGAGCCCCCAAACGACACCCACAGGCTCCTGGTCAGGCCCCGGGCAGCGGCCACGGCGGTGCGAAAGTGGGCCAGGTCGGCCAGGGCCTGGCGGCTGCTGAGGAAGGCCAGGTTCTCTGTGCTGAGGTCCCTGGTGGGAGACGAGCAGGAGGACCACAGTTACAACCCACCCATGCTCTGTCCCTCGTGTACTGGGTCCTTTTATATTGCTGAAGCCAAATAGTGTGGTAGAAAATAACGACCACATGGTCAACAGTTGAATATTACCTGACCACATCCAGGCACCCAGTGCTCCCCAGTCACAAAGGAACCTCTGCCTCATTTACACATAAATAAACTGATGGCTGGCTCACAACTCAGTATGAGCCAGACATTGCATTGTAACCTCTTATCTAACATATTATTATGACAGGGGGAAGATGGCGGCAGCAGGTGTTTAGCACAGCCTGGCAGGTGCTGTTGTAACACCTTTCCTAAAATATACTGGGAAACCGTCTGTCTTTCTAACTAAATGCCTAGGAAAACTGTCATCATGGACACTTGATCTGAGAAAAATCAAATCTCAAGACTTTTAATTTTTTGCCCTTCTGATCATTTGTTTGCTGATTGTTACCGTCCTACCTCTGTGGGGCAGCTGGGCAGCCGCCTGTGCACGCAGTACGTCTCCGGCTGAGCTATCGAGCGAGTTAGCAGTACCCCTTGACTCATGGAGTCAATATATCATGTACTCCACGTTTTTGGAAAATGGGCGAGCGTGTGCCCAGTATCAACAACGTGATCGTCATAATCATCAAAATAGGAGGAAAGGTTCCACTCCCAAAAACCGGAGGCTCTCTACTTTTCTCTACACCATTCTTCTTCTGTGCGGGGATGTTCACCTCAATCCTAGGCCCGGGGATTTCCAGCAAACGCATCGTGACAGTGCACAACATGCATCAGTCTACCGCGGATCCTCGGCTACACCTGACCCCTGGTGTCATCCCCTTTCCACCACAAGGCCACAGTCCGATACAATCACGACACAAGGTAACTCTTTTGTTAACTCTGGACCTGGACTAAACGCTGCTAGACTGTTAACTACTGGTCCTGTGGCCGCCACTACTCGGATTACTATGAACACTGTCCCAAGCAAACATTTTGGCTCATTCTGTATCTGAACTGTACAATGTCACGCTTACCACGGAAACAAATGTGCCATGGATCATCACGAACACTGCGAACACTGCACCCTAAAAAGAAACAGCCTACTAAAATGTTTCAGACTGTAAACCACGCAAAAGTGTTATGGGACCCAAAAGTAAAACCTAAGGGCATTTTTGGTGGACATCTGAACATAAGGAGTGAACAGAAAAAAAGACGGAACAACTCGAACAATTACTGACCGACTCCAACCTTGACTATTTATGTCTCTCTGAAATTTGGTTAACCCCAACAACTCCTTTAGGCGTTTTTGTACCGCAGGGTGGTACCCGGCTGTACCCACTGGGCTGACAGCACAGGTGTGCCCACTTGCGCTGCTCAGTGGGAATAAAAGAGGCCACCGCCCAAGGACCGTCGCCAGATCGTCTTAACCCTTTACCGGTAACCATGCATGACCCTTCTAGCATTTTTGCGTCCTGTTGTTTTCCCCCGGTCTGACTCCCGTGCCTTTCCTGCCTCCAAGATTCCACGGACCCCACTCCTGTCTCCAGCGCGCCCCGTCCCCGGGTTTGTTCCTGTCTCCGCGTTCCCTCCCTGGATCATCCCCAGGGTTGTTCCTGTCTCCGCGTTCCCTCCCTGGATCATCCCCAGGGTTGTTCCTGTCTCCGCATTCCCTCCCTGGATCGCCCCCGGCGTTCCGGCGTCATCCCCCCCGGATCGTGCTCTCCGCCCTCTTCCCTCCCCGGCACACACGCTCCCGCACCAACACCCACCACTGATACCCTCACTAGAGACCACACATAGTCGTCCGCTTATTGACTCACCCACACATCATAACCCTGTGTTCTCCCCTTTTCCTGATTCCGGGAATAAACACGCCTACGGGCTTCTGAAAGACTTGTGGTTGTCGCTTACCTTTTTTCCCTCTGGCTCAGTCGCTAACAGTTTTGAGTATTCCAGGTTATAATGTCTATAGACGAGACAGAAATTACTGTAATGGGGGCGGGGTTCTGAGTGATTTATGTTAAAGAAGGCATTCAATGCAAACAACTTGATATTCCTGAAAATAGTCTGGAGTGTGTTGGAGTCACCATTACACTATCTCCTGAAATGTCTTTTTCTGTAATTGTAGTCTATCGGCCACCAACCTCTAAGGATGTGTTCTTTGATCTTTTATCTGATGTTCTTAAACAATGTGACAGTAAAGAAGTGCTCTTAATGGGGGATTTTTATTTGAACTGGTTAGACAGGACACGCAGAAGGAAACTGAAGGATATTGTCAAGAAGTTTGGATCTGATCTTTACAAATAAACTAGACTGTCTAACAAAAACATACAACTTAATCACTGGTATGTCAGATCACAATCTCACCCTAGTAGGTAGAAAACTATCAAAGATGCGATATAGAAATCAAGATAAAATAGAAGGGGGGAAATACATCTCACTCATTCCAAAGAAAGATTTAGAGCCTTTTGAGAATGAATTAATGCAAACTGAATGATAATAATGATAATGAATGATAAAAGTTCTGGAAAAAATTGTGAGCAGGCCTGTGATGACTTAATGTCAACAGTTAAACAAATTATATCCAAATATACGAAAAAGAATGCCCCGTAAGCCCGATGCAAAACGGAGCTTACCTTGGTTTAATGACACATTATGGAATCTGCTGAAGAAAAGGGATGCTGCCTTGAAAAAATCCAGGCAAGTCAGGCCTGGATACTGATCGCCTCATCTACAAAGGCCTTAGAAATAAAGTTACAATGCAGCTCAGAAAGGGTAAAGCTAATTTCTTTAAAGAGGCAAAAGGGAACAGTAAATTGCTTTGGAGAAGCATTGATAAGCTTACAGGAAAATAACGTTAGAAGAGTCAGGATATACAGCTCAAATTAAATGGAATAATTCAAGATGACAGTTTAGATGTAGCAAATAGTTTTAATGATTCTTTTATTAATTCTGTCCTGGAATTGGGTCAGAATTTTTTTCAAATACACTCTCCCCAATTTTTAATCAAGGATAAAACTGGCTTGAACCTAAGTCCTACCAATGAGGTAAATGTAAACAAATGTCTTTCTTCCTTGTCAAACTCCAAAGCAAAGGATATTCATGGACTTGACACTGTTTTTATTAAAAAGTATAGACAACTTTACTTCTCCAGTAACTCAGATAATAAATCAGTCATTTAAGGAGAGCATATTTCCCAGCGCTCTGAAACCAGCTATTATAACTCCTGTATACAAATCAGGAAATAAACAGGAAGTAAACAACTATTGTTTCAAAGGTTGTGGAAAAAGTAGTTGCTGAACAGTTGGTGGCACATCTTGATTCTGAAGCCTTGATGCATCCCATGCAGTTTGGTTTCAGGTCAAATCATTCAACTGCAACAGCATACAGCATACTGCTACTTCCTTGAAGTTGTCAAGCAGAATCTGGACAAAGGAGGGGTGGTAGGGGCAGTTTTTCTGGACCTATGTAAGGCCTTTGATACAGTCAATTATCAAATACTCCTCTCAAAGTTGGCTAGCTACAAACTGTCCATAGATACCCTAAAATGGATAGTCATATCTGTCGGGTCGCTCCCAGTGTGTGAGATTAAGTGATGTTATGTCACCACTAAAAGCCTGCACCATGGGAGTACCGCAAGGTTCCATTTTGGGCCCATTGTTGTTCAGTTTGTATATAAATGATCTTCCATCTGTACGTCATGGTGTGGAAGTCCAGATGTACGCGGATGACACAGTCATATATGCTCATGGGAAGGATGCAGTACAAGTGGCTGCTAAATTGTTGTTGGCAATAGAGAAGCCCTTAAAGCCCTTAAAACCTTTGATAAGAAATCACTACAATATCACCACTGCCATATACTTCTTAGATATAATATGTTACATTTTGAAAATTTTATCATGTACTCAAATGTTCGGTTGATTTTTAAGATTATTCATAATGCTGCCCCTCCCCCCTTAAAAGGCTTAAGCTCTACTCTGAGCAGATGACCAGGGCTACAAGGTCAGCTTCAATGGGCCAGTGCAGTATTCCTAAACGAAGAACTGCTTTTGCAGCTTTTTCGTACAAAGCCATAAAGGAGTGGAATAAGCTCCCCACTGCTGAAAAGCTATACAAACTATCAAACCTTTTCCCGTGAAGCAAAAAAATGGATCTTGAGTAACCAATCATGCTTACATTAACCTAACAGATACTCTATATCTTCTGTATTGTCATGATGATGTTCTCATGTATCTTGTACTGTTTATTGATGACATTTTTCCTCAGTGTGTATAAGGGATGAGGATGGGGGGAGGGTGGTATGTGTATACAGTACATGGCAGGATGCTCTTTGA
>OMLJ01113196.1:0-17731 GCA_900302595.1 Gadiculus argenteus
AACCCCTGTGGACTAAGGTAAGAATAACACCTGTGGACTAAGGTAAGAATAACACCTGTGGACTAAGGTAAGTATTACCCCTGTGGACTAAGGTAAGAATAACCCCTGTGGATGGATTAAGGTAAGTATAACCCCTGTGGACTGGATTAAGGTAAGAATAACCCCTGTGGACTAGATTAAGGTAAGAATAACCCCTGTGGACTGGATTAAGGTAAAAATAACCCCTGTGGACTAGATTAAGGTAAGAATAACCCCTGTGGACTAGATTAAGGTAAGAATAACCCCTGTGGACTGGGCTAAGGTAAGTATACCACTGTGTGGATTGGACTAAGGTAAGTATAACCTCGGTGGACTAGACTAAAGTAAGTATAAGGGAGGTATTCAAGTCTGAAGGCACGTTGCAACTGCCACGTTGAAAAGGGGCAGAAATAAAGCGCCCATTATGTAACGATGCGACTCGATGCGTCAGACTCTTAAAAGTTATTAAAGTGTTCAGAAACAGAAACCAACGAGCTTGTCTGTTCATGCACTGTGAGAAGTGGTCGTCAATATGTAGGCTATACATTCCTGTCAAAGTAAAGAATATAGCCTTCGATGACTAGTCGTCAAACTTTAACAGACAACTTAACAAAGAATTGTATACGATATTGAAAAAAGGAATTCGCCTTCATACTAAAACTACTCCAACACACGGTGATATCGACCAGTACACGTTACCTTCACCATGGCACCGGAGGTCTTCTCGTGGCTGCAGAAGGGCTTTAATGGAGTTGAGTTGGTATGAAGTGCACCTGGTGGTGAGTCAACAGCCTCCCTCTGCTACTTTATCTCCAGGAGCTTCTTCTGATGTCTGCAGGAGCGCAGATCTTCTCCGAACACAGAGCTACTGTGGTGTAAAGGTGTCCCTCAGTGCAGCATCCTCCGGTTTGTGCGGACGTGGCGCCTACACTGAACCTCCACAGCACTGGTTACACTAACATCTCCGGACATGCGTCACCCTACACGTCAACAATCTTTTTGTAACTGTAATAAACTTTGTGGCGCAATAGTCATGGACGTGATCCGGAACACATTCGGTGACAACTGGGAATACAGTATGAAACATGTTTATAAAAGCAACTAAATAGATTAAATCCGTGCGTGTGTGCGCGTACACGTGTGCTGGTGTGTTTACTGGGTGAACTGGTGTGGGCTCCCCCGTCACTGGGACACGTCACCACGGTTCCAATAAGTTTACACACTCATTAGACGTTGTGCAGTACTGCTATCACTAAAATGCGCAGGAAAGTTAACCAGACTGTATGTTGCGCAACGTACATGTTTTACACACGGCCCCCTGCTGGGCGTGAGGATGAACGTTAACATAGGGAGGATGAATGTTAACATAGGCCCCCCTGCTGGGCGTGAGGATGAATGTTAACATAGGGAGGATGAATGTTAACATAGGCCCCCCTGCTGGGCGTGAGGATGAATGTTAACATAGGGAGGATGAATGTTAACATAGGCCCCCCTGCTGGGCGTGAGGATGAATGTTAACATAGGGAGGATTAATGTTAACATAGGGCCCCCTGCTGGGCGTGAGCCTTAAGGAGGACCAGAAAATTGGGCTCAGGAGGAAGGCTAATAGAGAACATCACGATTTTGGGGAGTCAGGCCCGTATTCAGTGTGCGAAATACGGGGGGGTCCGGGGGCCTCTGGTCGCGACCCCCCCACCTTGACCCCCGACTTACCCATGAGAGCTCCTGAAATCCTCAAAAGCAAAATTTGAGGGGGTCTCAAATTTTCTCAAATAAATAAAACAATAAATATTTTATTGTCACTAATGGAAACTTAAATGTTTTTTAAGCTCACCATGTCCAGTATTGAGAATTCAAAAGTGTATTCACAAATAAACGTTTGCTCCTGATAAAGCTCCTGATAAAGCGCCGATAACAATTGGCAAAGCCCAGGAATCGCTGCAGTTGCTTACGACTGGAGGGGGCTAACCATTCTGCCACTGAGGCCACCTTGGCAGGGTAACATCTCCAGAACAACCTGACTGATCATGAATCCAAGGAAGGACACAGAGGGGGGTGGAACACACACTTCTCAGCCTTGACAAACAGCCTGTTCTCCATCAAGCGTTGCAACACCTGGCGCACGTGCTGCTCATTCTCCACAGGATTCTGGGAATAAATCAAAATGTCGTCAATATAAACAAATATAAAACGTTTAAGCATGACAGCAGGGGCATTGGACAGACCAAAAGGCATAACCTGGTACTCAAAGCGACCCAGTGGAGTGTTAAATGTGGTCTTCCACTCATCTCCAGCGCGGATGCGGACAAAAGCAGAGTCAATAAGGGGCAAGGGGTATTTGTCCTTGGATACAAGGATGTCATGTACTATCCTTCTTCTTTACAAAAAGGAACCCCACACCCACAGGGGAGGACGTAGGACGGATGAGGCCAACCGTGAGAGAGTTCTCCATAGACTACCGCTCCGGCCTGGAGAGGTTATACAGGTGGCTGCTAGGGAGAGGGGAACCAGGCAAGAGGTTTATAGCGCAATCATGTGCTGAGGCAAGGAGAGTGTGTGATGTTTGCTGAACACTAAACTAAGATCATGATATAACACAGGCACAGAGAAAAGATCTGGGGGTTCGACGACGACGACGACGACGACGACAGGTGTGTGTGTGTGTGTGTGTGTGTGTGTGTGTGTGTGTGTGTGTGTGTGTGTGTGTGTGTGTTGGGGCCGGGGGGATCTTGCCCTATTTCTGCATATTCTGTTTTATCACGTGCTCAAAAAGTGCCCTGTCAATAAACTTTTAATGGGAAATTAGATATTTTCAGATTGTCAATTAACTATTTTCTACATCACTGTGATCGAGAATCATTCTATTGTGCTTTCTAAAAATAGAGCATTGTTCGCAATTCCAATGAATGCGTCTTCTGTTGAACTCGACTCATTTGTAGTGTCAACTCTGTTTCACAACCAAATGTTCCATGCCACACTAGGTGAGTATTATTGGGCTCATCCAGACAAAGGACGCAGGGTGGTGATGTTCGAAATCCGGTAGGCCTATATTGTAAAAGTGAACCGGCTATCATCCAATCACTCCCGCAAACATTGTCAGTGAATTTGTCCCAATAATAGCTGACCGATGTCTCCCATTTTTTTTATAAACTACACTGGAATTATAGATCTTAAATCTTCAGGGCTCTCAAGTTTTGAAGACAGGCAAGAGTGACATACGGGGGAGGGTGTTATCATCTCACGAGTCACGACGATGATGTAATCTTACATTACACAGCACCTTTGTAATCTTACATTAAACAGAACCTTTAAAGTTGCCAGAAAAGGGAACGGGAGGGGTTTCTCAGAACAGGGACCGCGGCGAGAGAAAGGATACACGCCTGCTTTAATTCGTTGTGGGTCACAGTCAGTCAGAGCTGTCAGAGGGTGTTGGATCTTCCAGACCTTCAAATACGTCACTTGATTCAGGCGAGTTGGAAACGCGTTCACATTAATGACCCGCAGAGCAGAACCGTTCAAACGCGCCTTCTAAAAGAGCGCACGAAGAGCGCCAGACCTCCTGTGCACCTCCTCCTATCAGCACTGTCAAACTACTTACATTGTTTGCTCTTCTAGTGCGTGTCGTGTGTGTATGCGGAAGTTTTAACAGCCATACTCTACTCTATTCTAATCTAAAGGTAGGTTTAAAGCTCGACTTGACTGTCTGTCTAACACTGTCCTTCTCCTATCGTAGGCCTATAGTGAAATGTAATTATTTGAAATGTGCAGCCTGGTAAATAACATTTCCATAGCGGATGAATATGAATTGAAAGTATTGATTTAGGACAACCTTATTTGTTAACCTTATGTATATAAAGTACCCTCTCTTTTTTACACATCTAAAAATAGCAAACCGTTCTTGCTCAAGGGCACCGTACCTGTTATTCAGGAGCAACCAGATTTCTAGCATATAGTAACCTCATTTGTAAATATTGTTTTTTCGAATTTGAGCACAAATACGCCTGTGCCAACAGAGTAAGAGTTGGCTCTCACGCCGTATAGTCAATCATTGGTAGAAGAAGGAAAGTTGGGATCAAGGAAAATTGAGACCATTAAGAACTCCATCCACACAGCATTCTAAGGCCAGGTGTTTTGTAGGCCTCCCACCTACTGGAGGAATTGTTACATTGAAAACATTATTTCATGAATAATAAATGGCACCTTTGCTGCGTATCAGTTGAGTGATTGATGGGGATATAGTACCGTATGTGTTTGTAGGTGTTGTAAGTTCCTGTTGTGGAACATCGGATTTTCATTGTAAAAGGGAACACAGGACAATTGGATAAAATGAGTATTGGATGATGATGAAAAGGGAGAACCTTTATCAGGTTTCTGAGAGGGAGAGATGGAGATGTTCTCGATTACACTGCGAGTAAATTAAACAGATCAGGGTGGGCAGCAGACACACAGAACAGAGTAAATTATTGGCACAGAACCAGGACTATTCCTGTATGGCCTACATAACACAAGGAAACAAAATACAAAGCATGTCCTTCTGGTTTGGCCAGTCTCTACAGAGGGAGTGTGTCCTACTCAGCCTTAAGGTGAAGAGTTATTGGTGTTAGTCTAGTTTGTCCTACTGATGTAGCCTAAAGGTGATGAGTTATGGGTGTTAGCCTAGTCTGTCCTACTGATGTAGCATTCAGGTGATGAGTTGTATTTGTGATTGATTGAATTTTGCTTTTCATTTTCTATTGTAGAATTCGGCCATGTTTAATATATTTTTTAATCATGTTATAACCCTGGAAAGGCATATCCATATAGCATGTGTACACACTTTGGGTAATTTAAACTTTTGGTTGATTTTGAGAATGCAATGCAATGCCGGCGAGCCCCAATTCCCTCCCTCAATTCCTTCTCAACCATGGCAGAGATAACCCCCACTACGAGTCTCATTGTGGAAGTACAGGCAACAATCCCTTTCTCCTCCACATCGCGGTTCAGTCTGTACTTCAGATTGACATGGAAGTTGAATGTTTGTGTTGTTTGTGTTATTTAGATGTAGAGCTCCAAGACTCCCACCGGAGCACCCGGAGTGTTCTAGAATATTTACAGAACACGGCCAAAAGCTGTGTGTGCCTCCAGATGATATTTTGAATCCGAGCCATTGTGATACATCCACTGTAAACACTAGAGCATGGTACCGTGGCCGCAAGCTGCTCAGGGCCATACTCTCCACCTTGACCCGCCTCAAAGAAATGGCATGTTTGTGGAAAGCTCATTGTGGGACTGGCTCGTAATGGCTGTAATTCTGCATCAATTCTTGAACGTCTTCAAATACATCCATAAAGTAGCATGCCATGGGACCATTAAGTTTGCTAGCGGCAGCCTATGAGTTATTAGCCGAGTACCAACCAGGACTTTTTCAGTCCCAGGCTTTTATTTTGGCTACACCCACGCATTAGCTCCCCCTGTCGTCGCGTACGCACCACAGGGAAGTGTCAACTAGCTACGAGCGGCTCAGAGACGTACTACCTCTGCTTGAGGACTTTCTGAGCCCCTCTAAGAGACCCTGTAAGAGTCCTGCAGGGTGGATCCTCTCTCCAAACAGCACCCACAAAACCTCACTAGGTATTATTGGCTATTGGTGTAAGGCTCCATGTAAGTCTAGTTTGTCCTACTGATGTAGATGCAGCCTTTAGGTAATGAGTTACTGGTGTTAGTCTAGTTTGTCCTACTGATGTAGCTGCAGCCTTTAGGTGATGAGTTACTGGTGTAAAGGGCTGTTTATGGTCCTGTGTTCACGCACCGCAAGGGGCTTATAGACCCCTTACGTCCTTGCGGACCCCCTTGCGTCCACCGCGAGGGCCTGATGTGCGCCTCCCAAAAATTGTAACCGTCCGTTGAGGCGGCGCAGCTGCAAGGGCTGTGATTGGTCCGCTCACGTAAACCCGATGCAGAAGCATAAACGCCCACGACTACGTTGACTCGTCTGCGTGGGCCTTGCGTTGCATGAACGCAGGACCATAAACAGCCCTTCAGGCCCCATGTAAGTTTCCCCAGGGATGCTGTGTTAGGATTGAGCAGCAGCCAGAGAGAATGTAGCAGTATACAGGGTTGCTTTTACAGAGCACACAGACATTTACATAATGTACAGACCGCCTGAGGTACCTGGTCAAAGCGATGTCTTCATGGGACTGAAGTGGCTTTGAGAGCGCCCTAAAGCTGAGCTACAACTTCCGACAACAGACCAAGATATATTCAAATAAAAAAATACAGTAAATGAAACTGTGTAGCCTATTAATTTTTGCTGTGGCTTTTGGCCTGCTGTTCTGTATTAGGCTGTAAACTGTCTTCAAAATTATGCATTACAAATCCCTGCCGTCTTGCTTACAAACAGAGTATGGTCTCTTATAGGCTGTTAGGTTAAAGGACTGATCAGGGTGATATCAAATATAAAAATATATCAATCAAAGATAATATAAAAAAAATAAAAAATAAAATATATATATATATATATTCATATAATTCTCAAGCAAGCGAGATTAGGAGTGTGTGGCTAGATGACCAGCACAGCCAACATTTGATTCTGACACAGCAGGATGTCCAAGTCATGGAAGGGGTTGATGCAGCGTTGAATAAAGTCCCAGATTTTACAGAAGCGCTGTCTTCAGAGAAGACGGTTGCAGGAAAAATAAATTTCTTTAATTCTGGAACAGAACATGAAGTTTGTTGCGCATTGCTTTTATTTGTAGATTTGTCTGTGTCACAGTTGACAATCTAGTTACAGCAATCATGAGATGCATTTTGGGAGATAGATTAGTCAAGTGGAAGGTAGATTAGACATGTGGAAGGTGACTGACTTCTTGGTGACTTCCTGACTTCTATTCATTCATGTTGGATTAGTTAATCGTCATTAATGTTGGAAATCATCATCCCCAGATGATTAGGGATGATTAGGGGCATCCCCAAAATGATTAGGGATTGCACACATGGATAAATTAATTTTGTTTGACCAGGTATAACACACAAACATTCAAATCTGTTTTTCACAGGTGATCCTTCCAAGAGGGTTCAACTGCACACAGCAAAATACAAGCAAATGACATACAGCAGAACATTTAGCTTTCCACAGAAGCCCAAAAAGAAAATTTCAAGAATTAAGTACAACAAGAAACACCAATCGCATGTGCTTTCTTTTCCAAAGCCTTCCCCGGGTTTTGGTCTCATTCTAAAAATATGAAAATGTTCTCGTAGCAATTCGTTGTGGTAACGACTCAGTGTTTCTGTTTCCTCAGGGTGCAGCGATGTCCCGTCAGTCAGAGGCCATGCAGCCTGGACCAACTAAGCGCCTCAGCTCATTATTTGTTTCTTTACAGGAGAAGCTCTCAAGAGACCGTAAGATCATAAGAATACCTTTTTAACAGCAATAGTTATCCATGAAGAGCCTGACCAAAATTAATTTCATAAGATGTGTGCATGGGAAAAGGGATCTACTTTATAATGTTGGTCAAATAGGACTGTATACTAGTCTTTTAAATGGAATTCTCTGGAATGCCAGAAGAAGTAGCACAGTTATTCTCTAGTCAACTGTGCTAAAGTTTAATTTGCAGCCCTGCAACAAATTACAAATAAATTGATCTTAGTAAAAACAAGAAAGATATATAAAATCTATAAATATATTGAAAAAATGCAAAAATAAAATAAAGTGACAATAATAAATACTAAGCATTTTTTCCTCAAAACTGTCCATTGAGATAGCTCTGAATTTCTGAGAAGATACAAGTGAATTATAATAAACCATTTAAAGCAAATGGTGTTGATGAGGTTTATCTGGGGAAGTGCAATAGAATCTAACGCTCTGTAGCACCATACGCAGCAGTTACTTTTAAAGTATACATCAGCAACTCTAAGCCGGTTCTAAATGTGTGCATATTCTGCATGTACCAGGACCAGACAGAGTCTCAACAACACATGCCTGCCAACCTGAAGAGACCCAGGCAGGGAGCCTAGCGCCCAACCACTTCTTTGAGTTCCTTGTGGTGGTCACTCTACAGCAGAAGACCCACGACAGCCCCTATGAACCACTCGTAATCTACAAGTTCCCTAAGGTGAGTTAGCGGAAGGTGCTGTAGGGAACAGAGAGTTAACCCTGAGAACGTCCCACTAGTTTCTAACCATCTGTTCTCGCTCTCAGGCCTAAAAAAAAACAAAGTTTGGTTCCTGTCGGTTGTCAGTTGAGGTCATGAGTTTTTTTTTTTAAACCAGAACCAAATAAAAAAATGTTTTAGGCCTCATCTGAACACCACGATGCGCAAGCGTGTGTATGAACGTCTGCTTGTCACATTAACATTGATCTGCGTCGTAGGAAATAGGCATCAGTCCTCTGCAGAGGGAAGAAGAGGAGAAGTCACTGCAGGCCATCTCGTTGTTCTGCTTCCCTGAGGGGGTCAACTGGATCCCACTCACACAATACCAAAGGTATGCAGAGCTGGAACATATCTCAATCGCTCTATTGCCAGTGTGCATACTGCAATGGCCCTAACGCAATGTTAACGGCCATTTGCAACACAACCAGTGATGCACAATATGTCTAAATTGCAAAGGGCAACCTTTTATATTGTGTGAACCGTACAGCCCAGTCCACTGTAATGCTGTTTGTGTCAATCTGCCCAATTTAAAAAAAATTTTTAAATGGTATTTTTGTTATTACTATATTAACGAACAGAATAGTAGTAGTAGAAACTCTATTGCATTGAGGCCTTTTGCCATAAGAATAGGGGGGCATGGAACTAGTTTAATCTGTTTCTCTGCTTTTCTATAGTGAGACCTTCTCCTTTGTTCTGACAGAGATGGACGGCAGCAGGCGAAATGGCTTCTGCAGGCGGCTGTTGGTGAGTGCTTTCCTCTGTGGAAGATCTGAGTTATGAGGAGGGATGTGCCATCCATATTGTTTGGGATACTTTGGGACCAGAGCCTTCAGTGTGGCAGCCGCCCCTCTGGAAGGACTATAGTCAATAGGTTTAGAGTAGTAGTTCATTCCTGCCATCCCTCCCCAGTAGGGGTCAGTATTTTCAGATAGAGCTGCAGCAGCAGAGGTGAAGCAAGCTCTTGCACGGCAAGCCTTTTAGGTTATCCAGGCCCATGCCCTCTGCTGCAGCCTGGACACAGCTGTGAGCACTGTTCCTGGAGGACAAGTGTTGCTGCTGTAAAGCTCCCTGCTGCTGCTGTAAAGCGAGGCGGTGGAACACCAGCCCACAACCATGGGAGTCCCGGAGCAGCTGGGTCCATTCACTCAGGACCAAAACATGGACCAAAACATGTCTTTATCACAATTTCATTTTTAGCAGTAAACATTAATCTTGTTTCTGTTGGTCATGACCTCTGGGTGGGAATGTTCTTTTTTGAGAACCTCCTTTATTGCTTTGGCGATAATGACTTTCCTTGTCCACTTATCTGATGAACAAAGAGACATATCAACATATTACTATTATTGAAGGTCTTAATCATTATCATTCTTTGAATATAATCCCCACCTCACATGAACATGAAGCACATCCGTGGTCTCGTCCACCTCCAGATCAACTGCCCCAGAGGCATTGATGGACTTGAGGAACGGCTCTTCAACGCTCAGAAAACAAAGCGTTTCCTTTGGCTCCCATTTCAAACCATTGCTGCCATGCAGCACAGCATAATACATCAAGAATTACATCAAAAAGAGCTACATATTAAATATTAGTTAAATGAAGTTACAGATTACACATAAATGGTCCTCATTTATAAAATGGTCCTCATTTATATAGCACTTTTATCCAAAGCGCTTTACAGTGTTTTTACAGTGACTGACATTCACCCATTCACGCACGCACACATTCACACACCGACGGCTGAGTCAACCACACAGGGTGAGGCGTCTTGCTCAGGGACACCACGACACTCGGCTAGGAGGATCGAACCAGCAACCTTGCGATTACCAGCCAACCGCTCTACCTCCTGAGCTAATGCCGCCCCAAAGACCTCACTTATATGAAGTGAGGTCTTTGATTAAAATCCATTCACCGCCTTGTTTATTAACCGACATGACTTACCACATGTGTTTAAGAGATGAGCCTTGTATAACCAATATTTATTTAACCAGTAAAACATTCATTGAAATAGTTAACAATAGGTGCGTACCCACCAGGGGTACTTTTCCTGATAGGAACCTTTGTGGGTGTGGTTTGGAGAGAGGATCTGCCCAGGATCCGCCCCCGATCCGCCCCTCGGAACTCTTTCGACCGGCTCAGAACGTCCTCCAGTGGAGGAGGTGCTTCTCTGAGCCGCTCGTAGCTCGTCGACGCTCTGTTGATAAGCGTCTCGGACTTCCCTGTGGTGCGTTCGAGACGACTCGGAGCGAACGCGTAGGCGGAGCAAAAAAAAAAAGTACCGGGACAAAAAAATCCTGGTGGGTACGCGGCTAATACCACTATATGTGCCATATGTGTGTAGTATATATATATATACTAGTTAACTCCAACTTGGAGTCAACCAGTCCACACTCCCAGAATAACCATCACGAAAACATACGGACGGGAAACTGCAGGAGGGGCCTCTTCTTATCAAAGCCCCCCTCTTCCTCCCCCCTCATGGTGAGGTGAGCCAGACGTCTCTCTCAGGGGCCACTTATATGTAAATGAGACAATGGGGGTTCATCTTTTGAAAGCATATGGTGTGAAGAGAGACACATGTCCCTCAGGATGTAGGCATTTGTTGACCGAAGGAGGCCAGATAGTGTTCAATGTTTGGCTTTACTGTAACACTATTTACCTTATATATTTAACCTTAATATCCAAGTGAACTGAGAACTATACTGATGTCATTGACTACAGAGGGATATACTGTGGTCATGGGCAGCCTAGGGCCTGGTTTAATTCAAGGAACCCCCCGCATAGCAGGTGTTATGAATGACAAAGGGACAGTGCCCGGAACAGGGCCCCCTGCTGACTCGGTTTATCTCCACGCTGATATCAACCATTTGGGCAAGATGTTCTTTTAAGCCTCCATAATTTTCTACCATACTAACCACCTCCCCACAGAGGTTGATAGTATCATCAAACGGTGTTCAGAGAGCTAAGACAGAGCCCTCTCCTCTCCTCTCTGAACATCACAAATGAAGACTTAGAGTCGGGCCGTCGTCCAGAACTCAGAGGCACAGGAAGGTGGAGGTGTGTTTCTATAGGAAAACATTAATTCTACCGTTTTATAACTGTTTTTGTCTTTTGGTTCCCTTCAGCCTCATGGAAGAGGAAAGCGACCTCCAGAGGCCTACTGCATCGTGAGCAAAGTGGCCTGCTTCGGCCTGTTCTCTAAGGTGATCCCTCTGGTTCAGCTGGGCAATTTGATCAGACCTGGCCATACCCAGATAGAAAGGGAACGGATTGTGGTGTTGATAAACCAGCACCAGCCCCTATTACTGAATGCAGAAAACCACCAACACTTTAATCACATTAATCTTTTTTTGTAGATTTTGGATGAAGTGGAGAAGCGGCGAGAGAAATCCATGGCGATGATCTACCCCTTCATGCAGAGCCTGAGAGAAGCTCCCTTCCCTGAACCTGGAGAAACCGTAGAGATCAAGAGCTTCATACCTGAATCTGGCACTGAGGTAACCACGACAACCAATCACCCCCACATGCACACGGATTCCAAGTCCAGAAGGACTTGGAATCATTGGTTGAAATAATGGCAACAAACCATTTAACACAAAGTAAAAATTTTATTTTTTTATTATAGTATTTCTTAAAGTATTTTTAAGATTTCTTAAAGGGTTTTTTGCCCACCTGCTTATTGGTGTCTGAGCTGTGTCTGGGCAGGGGAAACTGTGCCCCAGTCTACTGCAGCGTCAGGCCCTGAGTTTCATCTGTGTCTATGGGAGATCTGGTATTATAATTATTACAATACCTAAATGTTTGCCTTACTTTACAGATAATAATGCTGACGCGGCCACTTGAATCCAGGTTGGAACATGTGGACTTTCAGATACTCTTCTGCTACCTTTCCAACCGAGAGATCTTGCAGGTCTTCGCTTCCACCCTAATGGAGCGACGCATCGTGTTCATCGCTGAAGAACTTGGGTATATATTTATACAATCCATATCAATGTGTTATCATTTTTGTTAAAGTCAGTGGACACTAACTTTAAGAGTAATATCTTAATTGCTCTGACATTGCAGTGTTGTTCTTAACTGAATGAGGCATAAGAATTGCTATTATTTATCATTGAAATAAATTATATAAATCCCAAGGCAGGATTGAGTGCAGTAACCCTGAGCCTGGTGTTCAGCACCTTATCACAGGTCCTCAACGCCGTGGCGGCTCTGCTCATCCCCTTCACCTGGCAGCACACATTCATCTCCACTGTCCCCACCGTGCTGATGGAGGTGCTCATGGCTCCCACTCCCTACCTGCTGGGGGTGCACAAGAACACGCTGGACGGTGTCCTTGACAAGGATGATATGGACGATGTAAGTTTATACTTTGTAGTGGTATGTATTTCTCTGAATATGAGAGTAGCTTAGCCTCTGAGGACTGTCCTGTTGCCCTCAGATGCTGATTGTGGATTTGTCGTCCAAAGAAAAGGAGCGATTTTTGTCATGCGTAAGTAAAAGAATACAAATCAGTTTATTCGATAGCCAACCGTCCCATGTTTGATTGGTCATTGATAAACGTCCTCAGGTCGGAGATGAGGACTCAATACTCCCCAAAACACTCCAAAACGAGCTCCTTGAAGCCCTCTGTGCCAAGAAAGACCATTCCAGTAAGTCAATCTAATTTCCATTTTCCCAAACATTCTCTTGTAGCCTACATACTTCACTAACTGCCCAGCTCCACAGAAGCTATTGAAAGTTATACCATGGGTATTTATATGACTGAGCAACCCCTGACTGGTGCAGTAGGTGGTAAATAGCCTAATTCATCTTATTAATCAACCAAAATGCAAATGCATCAGTGTCTATCACTTATTTATATGTGTTATAACCTTTATTTATCTGTGTCCACTATAAATATTAAGACTTGAGACATGACTTATAAGTTTGCACCCAAACACTAAAAACCAGCTCTGGTAAAGGCTGAGCAAGATTCTCAATTTTCTCATAGATATAAATTCAATGCTGTTAAGGAACGCCACGTAAGTCAACTGGTAACTGGTCCCCGGTTTGGCTACTTAGCCAGGAGGGTAAATCATCTCTTCCCATTAAACAAAAGAAATAGAAGGAAATTGACAGATGGAAATTACGTGAGATTGCAATGGATTTGGTGGAACGTAATCTTCTGATGCTTAATACATACCTTGATTGCCCTTAATAACATCATTATTTGGAATTCACTTCAAGTTATCCAGCCTCTAATACTTGTAACTTTCTAATCTTTCCTGTTCAGCTCCGGAGGAGATCAACACATTAGTCTCTGAGGCCTTTGTTTTATTCTTTGTCAAGACGGTGGGTCACTACTCAGCCCATGTAAAGCGCAGCAAAAGCCATCAGCCTGGAATCTTTCAAAGGAAGACCTTCTGCAAGTCAACAGAGAACAAGTCTCACCAGCAATTTGTTACCAAATTCATTGAGACCCAGATGTTTGATGTCTTCATTCAGGAGGTAGAGAGACGACCGGCTTCCAATGAAGGTTTGTATTGCAATTAGCAACACAAATGTACAGTATATTGAGGGTAGTGGGGTAAGCCCCTATTAAGTTACATCTCTCTAGCCCTCTGGCACGTCTCCATCACTAGAGGAACTCCTCCCATATGTGTCTCTCACGCATTGTGGGCCGTCACACTGGGCTATTTCTAACCAAGTCCACTAAATATAGTTCTCAAATCTTACCTACAGCAATCTATAAATCATAGTGATTATATAATTTCTTAAGTGCTCCATGAATGGAGATAAGTGTCTTTCTTTACTTGAGGCTCCCATTTGTATTTCTAGCTTTTAGCATTTTGTTTTTAGTAAATAAATGTAACTAAAATTACCACTTTTAATACCTGCAACATTAACATTAACATTAACAAGTGTTACATTTGTTGTTGAAGGTTTTTTCTGCAGAAAAATTGAAGAATATGAAGAGAAGAGGAAAGAGACCGACAGGAAGCGATGGAGAAGGTTTTTGGTGTAAATTGGGTCGGGAAAGGAATTGTTGTCCCCAGCGCACCAACGACCCGATCTGATGCCCTGTGTTGGAAGACATTGATGTTGTTAATATTCAACTGATTCTTATGTCAACATGTTGGACGGGTTTTCTAATGTGATGAAGGTGACCAGGAAGTCTGGGTTAATGTGATGAAGGTGACCAGGAAGTCTGGCTTAATGTGATAAAGGTGACCAGGAAGTCTGGGTTTATGTGATGAAGGTGACCAGGAAGTCTGGGTTTATGTGATGAAGGGGACCAGGAAGTCTGGGTTAATGTGATGGAGATGACCAGGAAGTCCGGGTTTCATAATGTGATGAAGATGACCAGGAAGTCTGGGTGTATGTGATGAAGGGGACCAGGAAGTCCGGGTTAATGTGATGAAGATACCCTGGAAGTCCGGGTTTCATCATGTGATGAAGGTGACAATGAAGACGTGTCCCGATTGGAACAGGAATGTGTCGGTTAACAGACTCTCATCATCTCTGTTAATGGCTGGCCAGGGAGGGGGAAGTTTTAATTTTTATTATTTTAATGCTCAATAGTACTATCAGTCTGTTTAAGTTAAAGTAAATGAGTACTTGCTCCAAATGTACTAAATGATCAGGGCTGTTTGCTAAGGCTACATACTTCCCTGCAACCTTCCACATCGCCAATCCTTACACCTTAAATATGCGGGTTAGCCCTTAGTCCTACAGCCAGAGGCTCTAGGCCACATCTCAGGGGAGCGCAGAAACCGTAGTGAGGATGGAGGATGTTGAGGCATAATTTTCTGACCGTGTGATGATGGAGTCTCCCAGACCAAACATGGCCACGGGTGATAAGGTGATTTGATCATAATTACATTTTAATTGAGTAATTTATCATTCTAACCATAATTGGTATGATAACTTTGTGGAACGATTTGTAGAATTCAAAGCCATAACCTTATCCATAATAACACATGACTGGTGCTACGAGGTTAGCCTGGTCTGGAGGGTCAACTGTGTGTGTGTGTGTTTGCAGCTTTGGCCAAGTTAAAATTAATTATGTAAATAAATAGAAAGGTCTTTGAGCCGTGATCCATCTATTGATTCACTTGTTTAGCAAAATGACAAAAATATATATTTGATTGAGTGATGATTTATTGATCAGCTCTGAAATCAAGATTGGTACTAGGCCTACACAAGTTGCAAAACATTGGACCCGTCAATTTTCTTCAAAACCCATTTGATAGTAGGCCTATGTGTAGCTACCACATAGACCTGTGACCTGATAATTTGTGGTGCAGGTATTAGGCATACCAGCAACTGTGGGTATTTAAATATACAATTATTTTGCAGAAATACTTTGCGGGTCTCTGGCGCCCTCGTGTGTTGGCATTAGATTAAGACCCAGAGCATCGTTCCCATAACAACCCAACACACACACTACATGGACGACCTGAAGTCGTGTAACGAGGGGGTATGATCACGACACCTGCCTAACATTAACCATCTAAATGGCATAAAGGGTGTCCAACCAAAGTGCATCAGAAGACTTAATTTAGGAGATACTCGCCGACTGCGATGCCGTACCCAACCTCGGTCTCCTTAAGTAAGTCGGCTTTATGTTTCACCTCAATGTTCTCTGTGGTTAAGACCAGCCTGCACCACAACAAAGTATATTTTTTGTTCATTGATTAATCTTCCACCGGCCTTCTAGTCCAGTTTATTAAAAAGGGTTGAACAAATTGCAACAGAAGCAAACTCAACTGATTTTGTATCCTCAACATGTCCTGGGTAAGGAGAAAAAAGCCCAGAAGAATCCCAATAGGAGAACGTTTCGAAAAAGACCCAAATATACCCTATGCATACGCCTATTCATTATTTTCTCACGCGAATAGGAGAAAATAATTAACCTTCTGATATCACCATGAAAATTACTGAGTTGATTACTTACATCATGACAAACAACAAATGTATTACAAGTTTTTTTAATTGTTAACATGGGCAAACGGGGCATAGTCTAATTGTAGGCCTACTGTTCTCCCTGCGCGTTAGGTAGCCTACTCCTTGTAGGCTACGTTATGTAAGGGATAATGCCCGACGAGGTGTCCATTATCAGAAATAATTGGACGACGCGAAGAGCACGGTTGCTTCCGCGAAGTCCAATTATTTCTGATAATGGACACCTCGAAGGGCATTATCCCGCTCATACCATGGTCACTTACGAAATGAATAGGCCTACATATTAAATCAATTATTAATGCTATAATAGTAAGAGTTAAAATCGTGACTTTGTTTTTTCGTCCCAGCGGTTGATCAGTGAACTGAAGTGAGATACGGAACATATTTGGTGAGTTTGACAACTTTGAAGACTGAGGTGCAGCACAACTGATCACCTGCTGGTCGAGTCGCTCCGGTCACGTTGCTTGTCAGCGCCTGTAGACGGGAGTTAGTCCGCTCAGCTGTTAGTTACCTCCTTGTGTCGCGTCTCCTTTTTTCTTTCATATTCTCTTCTCTCTTTCTTCTGCTGCATCCCAGTCGTCAAAGTGATCAAACTCACCAAATAAATAAAAATAAATGATAAAATCACTCATGTTTTGTCTTTAACGTTTTTGATGTTTTGCCGTCGTAATAAATAAACAGTGAAATAACGTTGTTAGTCTCCGTTGCCATGGTTACTAACTAGCGTTTGAGCCAGCGCAGTGATTTACAACTGTCATCAGGCAATTCGACCGGAACCTCTATATAGGTGTGGTATATGTAAGGGATAATGCCCGACGAGGTGTCCATTATCATGAATAATTGGATGACGCAAAGGCGTGAACCGTCCAACGCAAAGCGGAAGTCCATTATCCCGCCTATACCATGGTCACCTACAAAATAAATAAATATTAAATCAATTATTAATACTAGGCCTATAATATTAATAGAGTTAAAATCGTGACGGTTCGTGAGCTGAGTGGACTAACTCCCGACTACAGGCGCTGTCAAGTAACGTGACCAGAGAGACTCAACCACAGCAGTGGATCAGTTGTGCTGCATCTCAGTCTTCAAAGTTATCAAACTCACCAATATGTTAAAATAAATGATAAAATGATTAAAAAAAAAAATGTTTTGTCTGTCTTGCTGTTGTAATAACCATAGACATCTTATGAGTAGACGGAGCATTTGCTGCTGTGACGCGTGATATTTGGCCGCCATCTTGGAGTGGTGATCCGGAGCTGGAGAGCAGCATGAACTAGTACAGACTACAGAAGAAAACAAGGACGCCGGGCAGGTGTTCAGTATATACCTGCTCAAATGAGCGCACCGTCGAAAATAGGAATGGGGGAGGGATTACTTTTCACAAAAATAAAAAATAAAAAATAAAAAATATAAAACATGCCAAAACATGTGTCCTTTATCATAGCTACACGTTTGACAAAAAACGTGTGAAAATCAGTGGTATTCAGTGAGGTAAGATTAATTAAATGCGCTGACAGGTCATTGCTCGTGCCAAACGAATGACACTGAGTGGAGCGGATCACCACTCCAAGATGGCGGCCCCGCGACACGTCAGCGCCAATAGGCAGCAGCGTAGATGCTCCGTCTACTGATAAGATGTC
>OMLJ01113198.1:0-24536 GCA_900302595.1 Gadiculus argenteus
TATATCATATAATATATTATAAGATAAGATAATGTAGTGTTAAATAAAACAAAAAGTATTATTATTATCCTTTATGTTCACAGGAGCTCAATAAATACAGAGGCAAATGTAGCCTCCTGTTCCACTATGACTGGATCAGCATTCCTCTGGTCTACACGCAGGTATGTACGACGCCCTGAGACAATCAAATAATAGAAGATAAGCACTGCTGGAATACTAGGCTCAAGGATTGATACCCACAGATGGAACTTCCTGGTTCACAAAGTAAAAGTACTCCCTTTAAATCCAATCCCGATTAGTTTTTGGGCAATTATGAACTCCATGAGTTGATTCAACTAAGGGCCCGAAAGAACCTTTTTGCTCTAGACATTTACCGTTTGTGATCAAATTTGTGACTTCATATTATGTTTTCTCTCTACCCAGGTTGTGACTGTTGCAGTGTACTCCTTCTTTGCTTTCTGCCTGATTGGACGGCAGTTCCTAAACCCGAAGAAGGGCTACAGAGAGCATCAGATCGACTTGTATGTCCCTGTTTTCACACTGCTCCAGTTCTTCTTCTACGTTGGATGGCTCAAGGTAGGTATATATACACGAGGGACACGAGGGACACCTGCGCTCTGTCTACAGTGAGTTCCTGTTATGAGAGTGGTAGCCCATATACCTTGATGAGTCTGTGATGTGTCCATACAGGTTGCCGAGTTAATCATCAATCCCTTCGGAGAGGATGACGATGACTTTGAAACCAACCAACTGATAGACAGAAACTTTCAGGTTGTTTATTTTATTTATTAACTTTGTATTATTATGTTTTTATTACAATTTATATTAAAATGTTATTTTTATTTAAATAACAGCAGAACCAATAAAAGATTCTCTGCGACATCGCTCCGCTCTCATTCCAGGTGTCCATGTTGGCTGTGGATGACATGTACCAGAACCTTCCCCCGACGGTGAAGGATAAGCACTGGGCCCAGGCAAGCTTCTCCATGCCTTACACCCAGTCCTTCGCCCCTGGGTCCCGGACGCCCGCCTTCATGGGCTCCACCTACGACATGAGGTGAACCGATGGGTCGTTCCCTCTCTTGTTGTTCACTTCAGCTCTAGTCTTTGTCCTGTCAATTGAGCACAGGTGGACCACCCAGGTTCATATATCTGTGAGGACACTCCCTAGAGGCAATCTAGGGGGGTGGCGTGGAGATTTGGAAAGGCTTGTAAAAGCCCTTAAAGTAACATGATGTGTGACTTATCATGCAGGATTGGGCTTTTTCTTACCAACCTGGGATTTTCCATCAATGCAACTTGGTAGTCATCAGTGGGAGTAAATTAATTGTCTCTTTTGCACTTAGAAAAAAAAAACATACAAAGAGTCCACACACACAAAAACGGTTATGTGTTTACTGTTGATGCGTTGGCTAATAAAACTAACATAGTAATAAATCAAATATATAGCCTTAACTTAGTTTCTTCCTTTTATTTTCCTACTTATTTAGCACATGTTTGGTGGGATATCCCAAGTGTGCAAATTAAGCCACAAACAGGTGGCCCTGTGTAGATTAATTGCGTTCTGTAATAGTGTTTCTGGCCTCTGTGTATCGTACAGGTTGAGCACTGAGGATCTTCAGTTTCATCAGCCACAGGACCCCCCTTCAAACATTCAGATGCTTCACCCCAGGGGCTCGCTGGGAGACACGTTGGACAATGTTTGGCAGAAGGGCAAGGGAATTATTCGAGGGGCAAGCCTCCCGTCCTTGCTGGAAGGCTTGACAAACTCAGTTGAGGATGACTGCGTTAACTGCAGCACAGATGAGGTCTGAGCCCCGACTCAAGTACACAAGCAATGATGACAGTTGGATTACATGGCATGTAATCCAATGGAGGGGGTTTATGCATTTGTTTAGGCATTCTACTGTCTGTTTTTCTACTGTTTTTGTTACAATAATGGTTCTATACCATGATTTATGTATTATTTTATTTTTAACTTGATACGTTTTTATATATTTATATGATGCATTGTTCAAAATTAAATTAAATAAATCATAATAAATGGGATATTTTTGTATTAATTTAAATCTATGACTGTGCAATATTGCAAATGTATGTTGACACTGGATAGTATTCATGGATGGATAAGCGAAGGGAGACTTTTACTTTGAAATTAAAATGACGGATAACGAAAAGGATCAAACTAAATCAACCTACTTCCTTATACTTTCGCTTTACCAACTACATTACCTGTAAACACCCAAAACCCTAGACGACGTTGACATTCTTGTCTGAAAAGTCAGATGTAGGTAAGTTGTTACCGTTTACATGAAAGCAGCATCAAGCCATTTGCTATTACTAATACAACGAGGTGAGTTTGCAGCTATATCAGCTAACGAAAAGCTTGTTAATGATAGCTAGCGTTACTTCATAGTTGTGTGAAAGCCGATGGGTGGCAGCTTTAGTAGGCTCGCTATCGTTCATCTGAATGATTACATTACAGGCTTTTCGCCCTTTTAGACCCTAGTCAGAGCCGGGAATGCGGTGGTGAGATTAACGTCAGTCATCGTATAACCAACCCTGCTCTGGTGTCAGAGACGTTCGGTGCTTTGCTTCGTGCATCATATAATATGCACACACTGTAGCCGAGCTCTGATTCATTCAAACGAATGTTCTGTTTTGTCTTGCTGAAAACAGGGAATCCGCTGCCACACGACGGGGAAACAAACAAGGACTGAAAACGGTCATGTCAGGTGACGCCTCGCCGCCGTGTTATTGAGTGTGACTGCTGCAGTGCTGCTGGTGGGGAGCCCGCTGACAGCACCGCCATGGCCCTAGGTGACAGTCCTCATGTGCTGCTAGGGAGGATTCGCTTCCTGAACAAGTGCATCGATTGTTTCCGAAAGAGCGAGCCTGTACCAGAGAGTTTATGTTATGTGCCGAACGAGGTATGTTATAAAATCTGCAAAGATTCATCTTCCGCCTCGTCCGCATCGTCCAGCACGGCTGCTGGTACCGCTGGTGCTCCCGGAAAGACCGTAGTCTCTGTGTTTGAAGCCCCTACAACGACCAGTAACAAGAAATTATGCAAGTACAATATTGAACCAAAGAAAGGAACGTGCATACGGACAACTGGCGATGAATACTGCAACAGCCAAGGTCTTTGGGTGAAATTAAACAAGGTAGGCGTCTGAGGTCCCAATGCGATCACTTCTAAAGTTGTTAAACATATTTTTATTCTTGCAGCACTGCATCTGTACTCTACTTACCACCAGTGTTTTCTAATCCACTACTTATCCATGTACATACTTTCTAAACTGATGGAGAATTGTTTTTATTGATGCACTAAACATCCTTTTTGCAACAAACTGCTTTAGTTACTGTTCTTTTGTTTGACCAATACAAACGGAACATTCTCCTAGAATGTCATTCTGTAATCATTTACATAGACTAGACTTGCATACATTAAAACTGCTGTTTTTGTATCAAAACACAACCTTTACAATTTACATACATACTGTACATCACACAGCCGTTGTGACCGTATCAAACCAGTGGTTCACGTGTTGCCGACATGTCGGCCTCCCCCCACCAGGACCAGCTGGAGGAGCACCGGATGGGCCAGGAGCTGGACGAGGCCTGGATCCTGGTGTGCAAGCACACAGAGGGTGGCGACCGCCTGGTGCCCGTGGAGTCCCCGGAGACCCTGAGCCGGCACCAGCAGCTGTTCGGCTACGACCACAAGCCCTGCAGCCGCTGGGAGCACGTGGTGGACGTTGAGAATGCCCTGCACCTTGGTACCAAGCCCAAGGTAGCGGACAGCGACCCGGCGGCCGTCCACAAGCTCAGGTGAGGGAGGGGGTCGCGGTGGAGTGGTGGTCCTCCACGGGTCTGTTTTTCTCCCCTGTTTTCTTTTTTGTTTTTTACCATAGTGACACACACACTGTTTGTCCCTCTCTGACTCTGTGGTTCCCAAACCTTTGACTTTAGGTGTGCCGCTTAATTGACGTCAAGACCTTTGGTGGACCACCTCGTATTTGAATTGAACTAAGAAATGGAGGAATGCACATGCAGGGGCTGAGCAAAGAGTGCAGACGCCCCCTAAATACACAATAATGGCCGCAAGAAGGCCATAGTGTGTTTATTTAGCAAAACTAATTAACGCAAACAAATCAACATCATATATTTACTGAACAATTTTTACAATACATTTATTTTAAATTATCGATGTTATTCTTTCTATTATAGTAAATATATACTACTTCAAGAATAAAATCCAGTGTACCACCTGCAGTACCCTCACGTACCACAGGTTCAAAAACACAATTTACAATTCTCACTCACTCTATAACTCGCCCGCTAACCCATTCTAATACTCCTCGATTCCGTGTGTTGTGGAGTACAGGGGGCAGAGTGAGGAGACGTGCAGTCTCTGCGTGTATTCGAAGGTGAGCGGTGTTCTCCTCCTCCTCCTCTCAGGCATGTGCCGCCCACCTGGACGTACGAGAGCGATGAGGACCTCGTGCACTTCTTCTACGACCACATCGGGAAGGAGGACGAGAACCTGGGCAGCGTGAAGCAGTGCGTGACCAGCATCGACGTGTCCTCGTGCTCGGTGAGTCGTACGTGCCGACCGATACGTCCGTTATGACGTGTTGCTATGGTAGGAGGACGATACCGGACACTTTTCAGCATCAGGGGAGCTTTATTTATGCAGGAGCACGGCAATCAACCTATATGTTCCTGGATGGCTGGGTGCTCTTTTTCTTGACGTTGCAGCTCTTGATATCTTAATGGATCAACCCGGAATTCTGAGGCACCATCAAAACTGAATCAACTGAATCAATATGAGTCTCAATAGAGCAGCAGTACGGAAAGCCACTGTGTGTGTGGGTGTGGGTGTGGGTGTGTGTGTGTGAGAAGCTAAACGCTATTTGTTGTTTAGGAGGACCCGAGTGGCGGGGCGAGCGGTCTGACGGATGGAGACACGGAGACGTACTGGGAGAGTGACGGCATGCAGGGCCAACACTGGATCCGCCTCCACATGAAGAGAGGCACCGTGGTGAAGTACGAGCCACATGCTCTTACTGTGGGATGCGGGCCCCTTGGGGCCACTTAGTTTGTATTTTTGCCCATTCCATATCGGTCAGTGCCCGCTGGGAATTCTCAAGAAACCATCAATGCTAAGTGGCAATAATTATGTTACAGATACAAATACAGAGGACATTAAATTGTACGTTACAGTTGCCCAGCTCAAGCAAGGAACGTCAAAGTAAATAGAATAAACACAACAACACATAACCACTAGCAATATAAACCAAAAATACAGCATCCATGGAATATGGTCATTATCGATACAAATATGCGTCAACAACAACAGCTGAATTGTCTATAAAACCTGCTTGTATTTAAAATAAAAGTATAAATGTAACCGCAGTTAAGTGAAGTGAAGCATAGTGTTAGTAATGCATGTATGTAGTACCTCGACCACCCCTGGTTAACCTGCGCCATTGTGCTCAAACGTTGGCTGAATACGTGGGACCGTCATAGCATTGCTGAGTCTTTGCCATGATTTATATTCTCGCCCACTGCTCCCACATGGCCTTCAGCAAGCTGATCCTGACGGTGGACGCCACAGACGACAACTACATGCCCAAGAGAGTGACCGTGTACGGAGGCGAGGGGGACAATCTGAAGAAGCTGAGTGATGTCACCATAGACGAGTGAGTGTCCATAATGGAAAGGGTCATTGTGATTTGTTGTGGTTCTGTTATTAGAAAGCAGTTTTTTCTATAGATCGGCGTTCAGGAATGCATTATACTGTATATGCCTTATATATGTCATCATATATATTTAGAAAAGAACATCCAATTACTAACTAAAAAACCATCCAAACATTGCAGGACAATAAATATAGGTTATTACACAGGTAGTCGTTCAGACGAGTAAAAATATACAGCCGTACTCAACGACTGTGTAATAAATTATTTATTATACAACATAAAAATAATAAAGAGAATGAGACAGAATGAGTTTTCCACCATTTATTCTGCTGTGTTTAACTGTTGTTTGACCACGCACTGACGCAGCTGTGCAATCAGTTTTTTTTTGCTATTTTCACGTGAGCAGCCATTCAATCCCTATCGTTTTAAAATGTTCTGTTATTTGTTGGTTTGAATCCGGCATTGCTGTGTCTTGTTTCCGTAGCAATCTGATAGGAGAGGTCTGTGTTCTGGAAGACATGACATCCCATCTGCCGGTCATTGAGGTCCGGATAGAGGAATGCAGGGGTAAGCCTATGAGCACATCCGCTCCATATTCCACCTCGCAGATCATTCCGGAACCTGCTGTTAATGTAATTCTAATGGATTAACATCCACCCTGGGTTTGAGTCCAGACGAGGGCATTGACGTGCGGATCCGAGGCCTGAAGATCAAGTCTTCGTGTGAGCGGGACCTGGGCCTGAATGCCGACGTCTTCCAGTCGTCCAACCTAGTGCGCTACCCCAGACTGGAGGGGACCCCCCCTGAAATCCTCTACCGCAGAGCCTTGGTCATCCAAAGGTCCGAGGGGGGTGTGGGGCATGTTGAAGTGGTTCATAGGAGCTTCTAAAAATATCTGTTAAAGGTTTGAGGGGTCCCATCTATTTGCCATACGCCTTGGATCACTCGTAATTGAAAGAACTTAATTGAAAAAACCACTGGGCAAACCGTTCAGTAGGCCATGACACTGTATTTCACATCACCAGTGTGAAATACCCTGCCCAAGCTGAATTGGGCAACAAATGAATAAAAATAGTGAAGAATTTCTTCACTTTTCAGTAGCTTGATAATGTTGGTGTACACTTACTTTTTATTGAAGTATTATACTGATTCCTTGTGTTTTGGGGCACTGTGTTTCTGTGCACCCCACAGGTTCATCTCTCTTCTGGATGCCCTGCTGCCTCACTTGGTGCCGGCCTGGGACTACAGCCTGGGCACCTTCAACCACATCAAGGTGAGTCCGCCCTGTCTCCACCACCCAGATCACGTGCGCAATGGGCAGAAGTGTTACATGGAGTTTAACGATTATCTGGTTCGTTTATCTAACCCCATCCACTAAACAGAGCATCAAACAGTTCCTGCTGCTGTCCAAGCGGCGCTCCGCCCTCATCACGCAATGCCTGAAGGACTCTGAGACCAGTAAGCCCAACTTCATGCCCCGCCTCTACATCAACCGCCGGCTGGCCATGGAGCACAGGGACAACCCTTCACTGGAGCCCAGCTGCAAGAACGCCTTGTTCACCCAGGTACGGGCCAATGGTAACTGTGGTTACGGAACGACTGCCAGTGAACCAAAATATATATATATTTTTTTATTATTAATATGTCCTCCATGATCTTGAATATCGTAGTCTTTGCTTTTTTGTCACTGTAATTAAAATAATCATCATTTAGAAGAGGGAATGTAATCTTATGTGTGGATGAGTGGTTAATATTCATGCTGGTATGTTTTAAAATCTTAGTGTTTGAGATCTAGCTGAAAGAGGTTCTCTTGTACTATAACCTAAATTAATAGATTGTCAAGGGCAATGTCTGTGAAATGCACCAGGGAATGTAAAGAATAAATAAAAATGCCTTCAAATAATACAGATTTCTTTCCCCAGGTCTACGAGGGTTTAAAGCCATCAGATAAATTTGAAAAGACTTTGGATTACAGGTATAACTCTCCTTGTTTGTACATTCCCAACACCCCTCACAATCCAACACATGACATGATCCCCTCTAGACCCCCCTCTGGGATCACCCGGAGCGTCACCTCTTCCTCTCTTGTGTGCGGTTCGTCAGGTGGCCCGCTCGGTACGATCAGTGGTGGGAGTGCAAGTTCATCGCAGAAGGCATCATCGACCAAGGGGGCGGCTTCAGGGACAGTCTGGCGGACATGTCTGAGGAGCTGTGCCCCAGCTCGGGAGAGTGCCCCATGCCTCTGCCGTTCTTCGCGCGCACATCCAACCAGGTACGCCGCATCCAGACCTTGTACCTTTTATTTATTTATTTATTTTTTATGCAGATTGTTTTCATGGAAAACGCCTCAAACAACTTATTTTAGATGAAACGTGATGTATTGGGTTTTAAAGTGTCCGTTTGGATTTGTCCTGGCCCAATTCTGAACTTAAAAGCACATTGTTTTGAGGACTGTGTGACATGGTCCCACACTGCCCTCTATAGGTTAATGGCAGTTAATTTGGCAGAACTGTGGCGCTGATATTCGGGTGGTAGCAAATATTCAAACAGGAATTTGGTGATTGCAGCGGGGGGAGTTGGTGAAAGCCCGAACTAACCCTAACCCTAACATTATAGCCCTGCTCCTAAATACAAAAAAGTGTGTGCCAGAAGGAAGGATTTTGATTGTTGGTTAGGGGGAACTACCCGCTACCCAGAGGTACTAACACAAGCCACTTCCTTAATGCTTTGCTCCAGGGCAGCGGTGAGGCCCGGGACTACTACGTACCCAACCCGTCCTGCAAGGAGTTCCACAAGTTTGAGTGGATCGGCCAGCTAATGGGCGGGGCCCTCCGAGGAAAAGACTTCCTGGTTAGTCACAGTGAATGAATGCAGTGAATTAAAATGGGAATCAGGATGTCATGAACTAGATTTATATTTCAAATAAAGGCACAAAGTGTTATACTGATAAGGAGAATTACAAATACATTACAACACATGTATTGCATAGGATGAAATAAAACAATATAAGATGGGAAATAAAAAATAAAATCTACTTTGAAAAGCCAGATTAAAAAGGTGTGTTTTTAGTTTTAAAAGTATGTACAGATTGTGAAGAAGGGAAAATGTGTGGCAGGTTATTCCACCATGTGGAAAAGCCCTTTCATCTTTTAGAGTCTAGGATAGAGGAGAAGAAGAAACTAAAGCAGGAGTAATGTTGTGTAATAATAACCAAAAAACTGTTTAGTGAACTACATTCGATACTGTCTTAATATTGATGTTGAACCAAACCAGAACTACTGGGTTTTCAATGCCACGTTTCATGGTGTTTGTGCTGGGCTCCTGCAGGTGCTGGCTCTCCCTGGGCTGGTGTGGAAACAGCTGAGTGGAGAGGAAGTGAGCTGGAGTAAAGACTTCCCTGCGGTGGACTCTGTTCTGGTCAGCATCCCTCCTAAGACATCTTAGTACGGTGCATTAATGATGCTGTGGGTGTGACTTGAGAGTGGGATGAAGTGAGAAAGATATAGAAAATAACTCTCCCTTCCTGTTCGGCTATCTGCCATTGAGAAGTATTGCCTTCACACACCTGTGATAGAGTTTTAATAAGACGATATTCTTTAAAGAGCATTTCAGCCACAGATAGCTGTGGCATTTCTCACAGATTACGCTCAAACGACAGCCCTCGAATCTTAGCGAGGAAGCTCACAGGAGAAGCGATGTCCCACTGTAACCAGTGCTGTTTGCGGTCTGGCCCCAGGTCAAGCTGCTGGAGGCCATGGAGAGCATGGACCAGGCCACCTTTGAGTTCAAGTTCGGGGAGGAGCTGGTGTACACCACACTGTTGAGCGACGGCCAGATGATGGAGCTCATCCCCGGCGGCAGCAACATGGCCGTCCGCTACGAGGATCGCTCCGCCTTCATCCGGCTGGTGCAGAAAGCTCGCCTGGACGAGAGCAAGCCGCAGGTAGCGTGTGTGTTGCTTTGTGTGTGGGCATGCGTGTTTTTGCAAGGCTATGTGGAGGCAGGGATACCTTGCACATTGTACCGTTTTTTTTTTTTCAATCAATCATGCAAACCCTTGGAGTCGTTTGTGTTCAACGATGGCAATCACAGTAGCTCGTGAGCTACTATGAGGTCCACCGCTGTGGAGGAGTTCTCAGAGCCTTGTCTGCGTGTGCGTCGCCTTCCAGATTGCAGCCATGCAGGCAGGGCTGTTGAAGGTGGTGCCCCAGGCGGTGCTGGACCTGCTCACCTGGCAGGAGGTGGAGAAGAAGGTGTGTGGAGACCCAGAGATCACCGTGGAGGCCATCAAAAGACTCAGTAAGTGTCCCGGTGCACCTTACCAACTCGTCCAACCATGGCGGGAACTCTCCACTGAATACAGAACAGCAATGCATCTAAGCTCAGATTGACCTTAGTGTAAGGTGTAGTATTGTAAGTATTAGATATCAAATTTGGCAATTGCCTTTACAGGCTTATAACGGGTCAAATATGCTATGTCTATCTTTTAAAGGGTTTATGGTCTGAGCTTGGTAATGCAGAAATGATTTGGAAATGCATTATTTTTAAGGGAAAACGTCTACAATGTTATTAATCTATCTAGGATGAATCTATCAATACAAAAGGAACATAACGTTTTGGATCATTGATTGACCTTTTGTCTCTTTTGTCTCTGACTTGTAGACATTTCAAAATAGTTTTATAGAACAAAGGACTTATTCTAACAACTTAATTAGAAATTAGATTACTTTCTAGCAGCAGCCCTGATGGTTTCTCCATCCACCTTTCACAGCACACTATGAGGACCTGGAGCAGTCCGACGTCAGGGTGCAGTACTTATGGGAGGCCCTACAGAACTTCACCAATGGTACGTTCACCCAGTGCTTTATGGTTTTACTTCATGTAATGTCTGGGGAAACATTAAGCCAAAACATAGCTATTGCTTATGATTTTACATTATTATATTATTATTATCAATTAAGAATTCAACTGCAAACGCAAACAAAATTGTCACTGTCTCCTGTGTGTTTTGTATGGTAGGTATGGTGGTTTTGTATGGTTGATAATTGGTCACAGTATTACATGTACACAATGTGACTTGTCATTTTGACCTGTGCGTTTCAGAGGATCGCAGCAGGTTCCTGAGGTTTGTGACTGGGAGAAGCCGGCTCCCAGCACCCATCTACATCTTTCCTGACAAACTAGGGTACTCCAGTTCCTAGAACCGTCTCAAATATTTGTATATCTACTATCCTCATACGCTTTCCCACAAGGTGTTGTGTTGTTTTGACATGGTTCCCCTCACCCTCTCCAGGTCTGAAACGACAGACGCCCTTCCACAGTCTTCCACATGCTCCAGCACCCTCTATTTACCCAACTACCCGAGGCAAGGACCACATAAGCTGAATATATCTTGACAAGGTCTCCTTTACAGAGACTGGATCAACTACGACGTCAAAGATGACGCGTACCTTTTCATTCATTTTCATGAGTTTGTCACTACATTCAAAGTTTGATATGAATGCTTTAATGTATAAAACTAATACATATATTTTGATATCAGGAATAACACTGACTACATACAAACTAATATATTTAAGGAAACATTGGCATTGCCTGCTGCTAAAGTCAGCTATTATATATGTACAGTGCTGCTTTTGATTGAAGACTTGGAAAGACGGATGGTGATTCTCTTGTGTTTTTAACCCATGTTCTCTCCTCCCACAGTGCAAAGGTTTGTGAGGAGAAACTGCGCTATGCTGCTTACAACTGTGTTGCTATTGACACAGACATGAGCCCCTGGGAGGAGTGATCTCTGTTCCTCGTGGCTATATAGGGGAACCCATATTCACACACACACACTCACACAGAATCACTTGCCAAAATGAACATCATGTCTACATTTTTGCCAATTATTCATGACTGTGTATATAATAAAGAACTGTATGGCTTCAAAAAATGTACGATGTGTTTTTGTTATAATTAACAAAATGAAGGTTTACAATGCACCTTATGCCAGAGCACCTGTACAGACATGTCTAGTAGCTTAATGTCTGTTTTTAAATCAATATTGTTTGCAGCAGAATCTGTATTTAGCGAGCTATAACACCAATATGAAAAAAGGCGATGAACAGGTCTCATCTGTGTCTGAAAGTATGGTGGTTCCAAGATAAACATCATAATTTTCAAATAAAATGGAAAATGTGAACTTTTCAAAAGAGGGGTGCTACTCTGAAAGGATGTGAAGATGTATAGAAGGAATATAACTATGGAGTGCTGGACGTTATGAAGATGAAAGAAAGGGTAAGCTGAGTAAAGTAAACTTGACCTGGGAAGAAAAAACGAATCTGTGAAGCATCACAAGAGCAGGTGAACTTTACGTGCAGATAAGAAAGATAACAGTGGCTTGCAAAATATACCCAATGTTCAGGTTGATAATAACTTAGATAATACTCAAGTGCTTCGATAGATCAACTTTTATCTTACCTTAATAATAAAGCACTAATATTTTCAGAATAAATTGGGCTTAGTGGTTTTATATCGAATTCATACTGTTATGAATGTATGACATTAATACTTTTTAAACTAAATATTGGTGTTCGATAATGACACTAAATAATATCTAAATAATATTTAGAAAAGACAAAATAATTTTATATGTGGATGGGAAATTGTGGAATAATAAATTCATCAGTAGTGCATGGATGAAGTGCCTTTGGGTGGCGCTATGAACGAGGTTTACCTGCGAAAAAACAGGAAGTGTTGGGTTTTCTCGCGAGAAGAAATGGCTTCAAACTTCCCCATGAGCCCTTGCGTGTTCTCTTTCTAGCCGGCGCCTGAGAATGGGTACGTGTTTTCATGCTCGGGTTGGAGAGAGAATCCTTGTCCATCAGGTTTTATACAGCATTATTATGGTATTAACAGTCTGGAATATACTTTCTTAATATTATCTGATCACAGTGGAGGTCAAATTGATGAACATATTTTGATGCGTTTGGTTAAATGGAGATATGTGAAAACGTTGGGCTGACTTGTACCAAGATGGCTACTCTCATGGGCTGCATAGCAGTTGATACGGAACGGTGTTGTTAAAAACACGGTAGACTTATCATTTAATTGACTTGAGTTTCTTCCACCGATAATATATTTTCGTTGTGTTCTCTGCGTATATCGTTAAGTTATGCGTTTTTATTTTGAATGTGAACAGTAGTATTGTGTTCGTGCTAACACTAGGCTAACTAGCAGGCTAACCTACAGCGTTGTGAGATTGTAAAATCGAGATACTGTGTTTGACGAGGAACGCAATTGCCTCTACACATTACTCTAAAACGTTTGAGTTAGCGGATAATGTTTGATCAAACACTTCGTCCATCCCTGTTGACTGCAGGGTCGGTGCTAGGTGTTTTGCCATGTGCATGCTGTCTTGACTGTCTGAGCAATATGATGATATTCAATTGCGGAATCCGAGCTCGCAATGAGGATAACTACCTTGGAGAACTGATTTGCTCAACCGTTTCATGCTTGATTTTAACAATTAGAAACGACTCACCCAATTAACCACTGGTATCCTCATCCCATCAGGTATCTCGAGGGACAACTGGCATAAACGCCGCAAGACCGGCGGTAAACGCAAGCCTTATCATAAGAAAAGGAAGTATGAGCTCGGTCGCCCACCAGCAAACACAAAGGTATGTAGCACTAGGACTGTTTGTGTTTTTAATACCGTGGGTGATGAAAACCTGGCCTAAGGTGGGTATTTGTTTGGCCGTTTTGGCTCAAATCGTACTTGCCGATGATAGGACTCTGTCATAGTTACTCTGACACGTGCATAGCCTAGTTAGTCATGCTGGAAATTGGAAATTGCAATAAGTTAATCACACTACTTTTTTCTTTTAACAGATTGGACCTCGTCGTATCCACACGGTGAGGGTCCGTGGTGGGAACAAGAAATACAGGGCTCTCAGGCTTGACGTTGGCAACTTTGCTTGGGGCTCAGAATGTAAGATTTGTTTATGTATTGTCTTAATTAACTTTTTTTCAATGACGATAACCATGTCCAGTTCTGCTACTGAATGCAAGTGACGATAATGTGACTCTGAAAGAATATGTACTAAAAATGTCCCCAGCAATTTCATCTACATTCAGTTAAACGTTTTGGTGTTTGTTTTTTAGGCTGCACACGCAAGACCAGGATTATAGATGTGGTCTACAACGCTTCCAACAACGAGCTGGTGAGAACCAAGACCCTGGTGAAGAACTGCATTGTCCTTGTGGACAGTCTTCCCTTCAGGCAGTGGTATGAGGCTCACTATGCCACTCCAATGGGACGCAAGAAGGGAGCCAAGCTGGTAAGGATAATTAACTACCTTTCATCTAAATAATTTGTAGTTGCTGTGTGATTGTAACCCACATTAGTGGTTACCACTTTCAGTGATAACTTGTCCACTTCTGCTACTGTATGATGGTCAAGATATTTGACACTGAGGAAGGACATATGATAAAGTTAAAACTTACGAGTACTGGAACATGCTGGAAGTGGTACTTGTGTTTTGCGTCGCAACAGCTCAATTCTTCTTGTGCATCTCCTATAGACCGCTGAGGAGGAAGAGATCCTGAACAAGAAGAGGTCCAAAAAGATTCAGAAGAAGATTGATGAACGCAGAAAGACCAGCAAAGTCAGTCCCCTTTTGGAGGAACAGTTCCAGCAGGGCAAACTTCTTGGTAAGTGAAATGTCTTAAGTCATGTATTTTTATTCCCATTGCTCTTTATTGGAGATTAGTGTTTGCACACCTTGACTACATCCTTTAAATGAATCTTCTTGCATGAGTAACTCATCTACTTATTAACTTAACATGTAAGTAAATGGTGTTTCTATGTGTTTCTTCTGTCCCACAGCTTGCATTGCTTCCAGACCTGGCCAGTGTGGCAGGGCTGACGGCTATGTACTGGAAGGCAAGGAGCTTGAGTTCTACCTGAGGAAGATCAAGGCCAAGAAAGGCAAATAGATGTACAGCCGTTTGATAAGTCAAATAAAGTCCAAACGTCCCAAAACGGTGTACTGTCTTCACTTTCTTTGGGGTCTTGATTAGAACAAGATATGGGTATTGATTTATATCTGATGGGTTATTTCTGATGCACTGTCAACTTAAACTGGTCTGCCTCATTTACTGGCTGTCCAAACATTCTCAGTGCTAGACCAACCTTGGTTTGCAGAAGGACTGGGTCACAAAATGTCTTCTTCCTTTCGAAGGCCAAGAACAAATGGATGCAAAAAATTCTGTTTATAAATAAAACAAGTAATTCTGAAACTGTCTCTGTGCATATAAATGCTTGACTGCATGTCTCCTTATTGAGCCCCTGGAGTATAGGTGCTTGCTCATTCAGTGTAAATCTACTCAAACTATTGTAAATTGGTACAGCATCAAGTGTAATTCATGTGGTAATGGTACCTTAACTGAAGCTGACATGATGCATCAGGATAAAGACAGCCATTTGTTCAGTCATGAGGTTCTAGTATCGGGTTGTATATTTAGTATTAAATCTAAATGGAAAGTAAACATTTTGAAATGTTTCTGCTAATTTAAGGTGACCAGCTGTAGGAAGTTCAGCTGTGGCTGTTTGTGTATTTAGGCTTTTTCATGTATTCACATTAAAATGTAAAACGTCTTCAAAATCAAGAAAATAGTGTAACAAGTTAACGATATGCAGAAAACATGGCCGTAAATATTTAATATAGGGGATTGGTAAGATGAGACCATTTGTACCAATTTGTCCTCTAGGGAAGTAAATATTAGGCTGAAGTAAAATAAATCAAAATTTAATTCATGATGTCCCCTGTTAACAATGCATCGGACAGGTCTGAAAATATGACTTCTCAAAAAAGTGGTGTGGCTCACCTTACTTTGACAGGCAAAAAATGAATATATTAAAAATACAGTGAGTGGATCAACTTACCCCACTCCCCTATATACAAATCGGCGCTGTAACTATAATCAGGAGTTGAATACGTATGTATAACAAAATAGAATCATATTTTAGTATATTTAGTAAGTATTTTTGCTCCCTCTGAATCTAATTATTGGTAATGATTATGATAATGATAAGATTGTGTAGTGTATAGCTTGGGTTGTGTACGTAGGTGTAATTTGTTAATTAATGCAGTTCCATGAAGTTCCATTAAAATAAAATAAAACTTGACCTCATGCGTTTCCTTTAAATATACATTTTCCTATCGATAATGAGGGGACAACCCCCTTGATGCTCCATGTGCATAGATACTGAATACACTATATAGTATAGAGTATATATACTATACTTCTATACTATACTATACTATCTATGCTCCATGCTCCATAGCTAGAGTTAGGGAGGGAAAACCTTTTCCTTTCGGATATTCTCCGAAACTTCCATACAAATTCTCATTGCCATTTGTATTATTCTGCTCATGTTCTTATTCTTCTGGCTCCGGGAAATTATAACCACTATGAATAATTATAAATTGTGACGTACATCGCTCATTACAGACACCGGAAATGGCTTTGATGTAAACCAAATCGCTACAATTCATGACCTTCTCTCTCACATAGACATTATATAGAAAGTCTCTTTATAATGTCTTGCTCTCTCAGCCCACGTTTTCATGCGGCGGCCCCATAGACATGGGCGGCCCTCCCCGAAGCCCATCACATCCTCATGGGAGGGGCTCGGTCTAAGCCAATCACATGCAAAGAGCTGGGACAACCAATGAGCGCTGACACCCACTGCAACATGGAAGTATAAATAACCATAGAACCCTTTCTTCGTTCACTTCTCCACGACCATCAGATAAGACATCTTGCTAATAACTGCTTCCATTGCAAGAACAACCAGAAATTGAAGCCAATTCCTCCTAAAACAACAAAGGTAAGCTGTATGGTGATGTTGTATACCGTATTACATTCGTTATTCGTCGAGTATACTCGTATAGCCTCATTCAGGGAATATTTTACTTATAATGTTGCATGTGTTTTCACTCAGTTGTATTATCGTTACTGCCTTTGGCGTAAAGTTAAAATACGATGTTGGAAGATATTGTATTCGAGACAAACTAGCTCAAGTCTGACGTTTAGTTGATGGTTGGTATGTACCACTGGTACTAAACTCCCTGGAAATGATGACAAACCCAGCTCATTGAAATACGATGAAAATTCATGTTCCTTATACTCTGATCCAGGGTCCATCCATCCGCGGTTTTGCATGTAGTGCTACCGAAAAAAAAACTAAATTAGGTAGGGCAAAGAGGCCTTATCTGGCCAGGCTGGTAAACGGGCTACTACCACGTGTTGGAACATTAGCATGCTAGCCTAAAAAACGTCCACGTGTGACTGCCTATAGTAGGCCGCATGCTTACGGGCCCAGAGTGCAAGCGCCTGTTTCTTACAGAAAACAATTGAAAGTGTGATTACAATTATAAAGGTTGTTCGGTTTGTTCAGTATTTGAGTTATCACTGTATTTTCATTTTCTAGTGAATTGTCCCTCAAGTTTCTGAATACAATTCAGAAACGTCATTATTTTAATTTTTTTGCACAATTGATAACTTCTGTTTAATGCCTTTATCCAATCATCTTTAGGCTAAATGGGAATTTCAGAATCTGCACACTTCCTGATGACTGAGGAGCTGGACTATGGCTGGACTGTCCAGACCGCCATTGAGGAACACTCCCTGGCTGTAAGAACCATTTTATTACAATGAAAAGACTGCTAGACTTCACGTGTGAACCTGCAACAATGTTTGCATGGTGAATGTATACATCGGTGGGAGGAGCAAGATATTGGTAAAATATAAAAGTAATGTGCTTTCTACTTGCATGTGTCGACAATGTTTGAGCAATATGATGATACTTTCTTGCGGAATCCAAGCTTGCAATGAGGATAACTACCTTGGAGAACTGATTTGCTCAAGCCTGTCTTTCATACTTGAATCTGAAGGTTAATTACACTCCTAATAACTGTTATTTCTTATCCCCACTAGGTATCTCGGACAATTGGCACTAACCCAGCTAGAACGAAACCCCTCCCCTAAGAGGAGTGAGCCGTCGCCTGCCAGCTACACATAGGTATGCAGCACTCAGAATGAGGCTTATTTTGTAATGGTGTATTGATAACCATAGCTAAATTTTTGCTTGGCTGTTTATTAAAATAATGAACAATGTTAAATGTACTGCTGTTAAGACGACATCTAAAATGTCTGTCTTGAGTATTAATGCATGGATTTGAGTTATATGCTGGGTTTAATTCTGCTGCACTGTCCAATTATTTTGGTATGCTACATTCATTGGCTGTCCAAACTTTCTCAGTGCTAGACCAACCTTGGTTTGCAGAAGGTCTGGGTCACAAAATGGCTTATCCCTTTCGAAGATCAAGAACAAATTGATGCAGAAGAATCTAAAAATGTTTGTTTTGCAAATGTGTGAAATGACACTAACTATTGCAAAACATCATGTCTGTAGGCATCTCTATGGACAACTGCCATAACTCACCGAGATTGGTGAAAGCAAAGCTGTACCCCGAAACGATGCGTGTTCTCCAACAAAGGTATGTAAAGCCCAGGGACTGAGTCTGTCTATGGCGTGGGTGATGAAACCCTAACCTTAGGTAGGTTTTTATTTGGCCGTTTTGGTTCAAATGTTTTAACTTGCCAATGCCAGGACTCTGTCATAGTTACTCTGACACGCTGCAGTACATATTTGTGCTGCAAGTAGATGCAAATTGCATGGACCAGTCAATTAATCAGACTTTCTTTTGAACAGGTTGGACCGTTTCATTATCAGTGATAGTCCAATGTGAGAACAAGAAATGCAGAGACCTGAGCTTGGATAGTGGCAATGTTTCTAAAGTAAGAATTTTTTTCCCTCCATATCGTCATTTTTAGTATTTGCATCACTATCCATGAAGATATCCATGTCCAGTTCTGCTACTGAGTGCAAGTGACGATATTGTGACTCTGAGAAAGATTATGTACTAGCATTTTCCTGACACTTGCATGTACATCTGGCTAAAAATGCTATGGTGCTGTGTTACAGGCTCTACATGCAGGACGCTCCATGTAGTCTACAATGCCTCCAGCAAGAAGCCGGTGAGAACAAAGACCCTGGTGAGGAGCGGAGTTGTTCTGGTTGAGTCTTCCCTTCATGGAGTTGAATGAGGCTTGGTGTGCCAGCGCTACTGGATACAACAAGGGACCAAAGCTGGTAAGGATTCCAACAATTGCCAGGAGAATGGATGGGGCTACCCAGTCTAGTTGGAGCCCACATCTAAACTTAACCTTTCAGTGAGGATAACCTTGTCCAGTTCTGCTACTGAATGCAAGTGATGATAATTGCGACTCTGAGGAAGGCCATAGGATAGTTAAAAAGTTAAAATAGTTATAGATAACTATAACATGCTAGTGGTAGCCATTAAGTTTGCTTCAGAATCTCAACTTATTTTTGTCCCATCTCCTGCAGACTCCACATGAAGAGCTCCTGAACACTTTCTTGCAGGAACTTCAATTGAGCATTGAAGTTCTGCAAGGGCCCAGCAGAGAAAAGTAAAGAGCTTGTAATGTACTGTGGAAATGTATGCAGAGAATGACATGTCAAAAATAAATTACTTTCCACAACATTATTTGGTTGTCCTTATATTGAGTGCATGGTTGAACTTGAATCCTCTTATGCTACATGGGCAGCCTACATTGTTCATGCTAACTTTTGGTTTGAAGCATTTAGTTAAGATTTGAAGCTAGCATTCACAGCATAATCAGTGCTTCACCCACCATGGTTAGCGAACATAGACTTTACAAATGCAATACTTCAGGGCTTTTTATTTGCACATGTTAAACCTGGATTTGGAACATGTCATTGCAATGGCTTACGGACTTCAATAAATCTTGCACGATAAAGACTTATGAATTGAAATGACTGCCATAACTAGTATTTTAATCAGATGTATGAAGTACTAGACTCAGACTTAAGTAAAACTATCAAAGTGACTTGAGTAGCGGTCTTCACTAATGACTGAATATGCTATTGATTCAGAATATTTTTGTAATTGTAGCAGTTGGCTCATGAACAATGTATGAATAAAAGTAAACTAAGAAAAATACTCTTACAGATACAGCATTTTAGAACTTGACTACAGTAGTGAAGTAGTTCTACGAACTAAGTTCGTCAGCTACATCTTTTAATGCTACCTGAATCTATTTGAGCACTTGACTCCCTGTGGGGTCAAACATGCAATTTCTTATATACGCTCGTGGGCTGTCTTTAGCTGCTGCATCCAAGTCCTCCGCTTTTGAAACTGGTAGCATGCGCCTGAGATGAGAGCCGAAGTAATTAAAGGCATTGTTCTCATTAAAATGTAATTGTACCTCGAGTTACCTAATGAATGTTTAGGCAGACATTTGAATAAGGAGACATGCGGTGCTTAGTTGTCAAATGGTTTGTATTGTGTACTGTGCTATCGCTTGTTCCTTATTTACCTTTTTACAAGACTAAAATTGGAAATGTAGTCGGACATGCCGCAAAGCGTTGGACTCTTGACTGTACCTGGCACACGTGGCTGTGGGGGGACGTGAGTGCGATAGCCCTCCAAACGCCGGGTTACCAGGAATGATTGTCTATCATATTCTATCCTGTAAATCGAAAAAGCACCAAATTGATAGCCTTCACTCATTTTTCATTGTCACGTTCATTTCGATCATTAATGCCAAATTAAAGTTAATTCTGGAATTTCCGTTCCATAAAGCTACGAATAATGGCAAGTACAGAAATCAACCCTGACCCCTGACAATTTGTGATTTCCTGTAAATGTCACTGTCACGAATTAGAAACGATCAACTCTATTCCATGACAGAAGAGTTGGTGTTGGGTAAGAAAGTAGAGCAAAGGTCGTCCTGTACCGGCCAGTGGGATGCATTGTTCTGATTGGCTGGTGTGAAGTGAGGGTTGTTTAGTAGGTCAGAGGTGTTACAGGCAGGAGTCTTATCGGAACGTCAAACTCTTTCTGGATCAATCATAATAATGTTCTTCAACAAGGTAAATGCAATCTTTAATGCAAGGACCAATGCCACTCTAATCACTCGGATATTTGACTAGTCTGAGTTTTTTTTACGGCGGACTTGTACTGCTAGCTTGTGCTATCGAGGCTAACGTTGTAATGCACTCTGTTGTGTACTGCGGATATGGATTATTATTTGAGGATAAATCACATTCCTACCTATCGTATAAAGTTACTGTGTAAAATGTTGTTTTGACGAGGAAAACGAGGGTTGATTTCCTTGACGTAGCTGATTACATGACCCGTTTTGTAACAATTGAAATAGCCTTAATACGTTTCTCCACTGAAGGGTATTGTCTTGTACTGAACCTCGTTGTATATATACATATATAACATACAACTAATGCGATGTACCTATCGACATTTCTGTTCAGATCTACATACCTTGTGTCAATATGTCAGATACACAGTTAGATACTCATAGTTAGTATATGGAATCCAAACGTCTGAGAACACTAGAGCCTATTTATATAGCGTACATTGCAATGTTACATGTTTTTCTTAATAAGTTATTGAAATGCTAGTTCATTGTACTTTGAACACCTTTCCTGGTGACACCTGAGAGTGGCCTTGGGGGTGACATGGAATGGTGACATTGCATTCAGGTCCAGCAAGTTAAGCTTTTGCTACCTGGATAAACAAACGTGTACAAATGGGGCTAACGTATATTGACACTATGTCCTCTGTAGGACTCTTTGAAGACAATGCTATACTAATGATAACCTTTTTGTCTGATTGATCTCCAGGCCCTTCGAGCTGGTGTGCAGACTGGACTCCGGCTCCAGTCCACTCATGCTGCCACAAGTGTGAATGCCGGTCCAAAACCATCCCTTGGTTTTTCCTTTGGTATGTCCCAGTCGGGGATGTACATAATTTCACCTTGAGTTGAGTTTCATGTGAGGACACACACCAATTGTGCAACACATTCCCTATGCCAACAGAGCTGACAGAGCAGCAGAAGGAATTCCAGGAGCTGGCCCGGAGGTTTGCCCGTGAGGAAATCGTTCCAGTTGCAGCAGCTTATGACAAAAGTGGCGAAGTGAGTCTTATTATTTAATCCTACAATCACATACGTGTGAGTGTAGAGCTTTCATCAATTGTTTGCCTCTAATTGTTTTATTTTGTTAATTATTTTTGTCTCGCCGTACAGTATCCCGTCCCTGTTATCAATAGAGCATGGGAACTCGGTCTGATGAACTCTCATATTGGAGAAGACTACGGTATGCAGTCCTGTTGTATTTTATTTTGTTATTTCTTAATTTGTATTTTATTTACAGCTTGCTAATGTGTAGGAATGCCTTTTGCCTTGCCTTGTGTTTAGGTGGAATGGGCTTGTCCATTTTTGATGCCTGCATGATCACTGAGGAGCTGGCCTATGGCTGCACAGGAGTTCAGACCGCCATCGAGGCAAACTCCCTGGGTGTGAGTACTATTTGTTCAAGGTCATCGGTGTCACCGATTGCGTATGCTTGTGTGTTTGTCCATATCATCTGGCTTGACATAGATTGCATTACTTTGATTACTTACTTATTTATTTATTATGTAGATATTATTGTTTATAGGCATTTTACCTTTTTAACCAGAACTGTATGGCATGATATTTTATGTTGTGTGTTGTAGTCCATCTCATAATACTGTTATTAAAAAAACCTGGTAACAACCTTTTCGGTTTTTCGTACAGCAAATGCCTGTCATTATCGCTGGCAATGAAGCCCAGAAGAAGAAATACTTGGGGAGAATGACTGAGGAGCCACTCATGTGTGTAAGTATGGCACTGATCATGGAATCAAATACATCCTCAAACCTTTTTTTATGGCTTTTGTTTTATCCTGACTTCCAAAAGATAAATTAGGTCAGGTACACAAAAGCCAAATGACTACAATCATATGTCAGTACAATATTCAGTGTTGATACAATAGCAGGATAAATGTCCTATACACATTTGTGAACATCTCCTGAACATCTCCTGGTTACTGGGATTCATACATCAAATCTGAAATGAAGACGTCTGTTAAAAAGGTGAAAAATGTACCTGACCTTGAGGTGTGTTCCCTGGCAGGCCTACTGTGTAACCGAGCCAGGGGCCGGCTCCGACGTCGCAGGTCTAAAGACCCGCGCCGTGAAGACTGGGGATGAGTATGTTGTCAACGGCCAGAAGATGTGGATCACCAACGGAGGGAAAGCCAACTGGTGTGACGCCGCCGAGACCAAATACAGTTCAGATGTGGCAAGCGGCAATCTAGTAGCAGCCTCTAAAATGTCTCACCCCATCTCCTAGGTACTTCCTCCTGGCACGCACCAATGCTGACCCAAAATGTCCGACGAGCAAGGCGTTCACTGGCTTCATCGTCGATGCAGACACCCCAGGAATCCAAGTCGGCAGGAAGGTGAGAACTGTTCCTTGTTTACCTTCACCCCCATCAGTTCACTATTTAGAAGGGTCCACTAGTTTTATACATTGTCCCAAAAGTAGCACATGGCCAGGTAATATTAAGGCAATACTGTGTAAAGTACTATCTCTTTTCATGGCTCCTTTTTCCTACGTTGGTGCAAAGAGTTTAAACATGGATGCATTTTACAATTTACCTTGCTTTTGAGTGGGCTTGAGTCATATGATTTTTAAAGGTTCCGGTTCAACTGGTTATTGTTTGTCATGAAATGTCTGTTAGAATCTTGTTCAGCAGGTTAAGGGTTCACCAAATACAGGAAATTAAGTTTTCAGTCCAGAAACTTCCACATCCTATGATTGATGAATTGTGAACATTGAAAATCCAGATGATGTGTTATCGAACATGTATACAATTTAAGAACCATGTGCAAAGCTGGAGGAAAAAAACGTGACCTGGTTCCTGAGGCCACTTTACCTCAAAGTGTTTCTATGTTAACCCACCCTCCTCGCCCTGATGTCGACCTCTGTATCTGTGCAGGAGTTGAACATGGGTCAGAGGTGCTCTGACACCAGGGGCATCACCTTTGAAGACGTGCGGATACCCAAGGAGAACGTCCTCATCGGAGAGGGAGCCGGCTTCAAGATCGCCATGGGGGCTTTCGACAAGACCCGACCACCCGTAAGTCTCAACTAGCTGGGAGGGAAAAACCCCAATAGTGGTCCTTGTAACCCAATACGATCCTTTTAGCACCACAGGATCCTTTTTGTTTCTTTGGATGGATTGTCAAACAGATGCCCCCTGCTTTTTATATTGTGATGTTGTTGTGATGTTGAACAGTGATCAACAGCAGATGTATCACATGCATTTAAGTAGCAATCATCCAACTTGGCTGACATCCATTTTGTGATGTGTGAATTATATAACCGTGTGTCCACGGTTATATAATTTACAAGATACTGAACGTGCTAGCACATGCAGGTGGACTTTGTATGAAGTCGTTTAGCAAATATACTAAAAACGAACCTATACAACCTAGCACATTCATTTATCTTAATAAGTCATACTATGTCGGTAGCCGTCTAGAGTGGCAGTCATTCAGGGTTCATCGCTGTGCTGCAGGTGGCAGCCGGAGCCACAGGCTTGGCTCAGAGAGCCCTGGACGAGGCCACCAACTACTCACTGGAGAGGAGAGCGTTTGGCATACTCATCGCCGAGGTCAGTAACAAAATCTCACAGTATAATAATAACATAATAACAACGGTACCGCTTTAATTCATAGAAACAATACTTGCCGCCATCTGCTAAGAATGAATATAAAAAAATCAGAATCGATCCTTCATCCGCCTTCCTCTTCCTCTGCCCGGTTCCCCCCCCCCCCCCCCCCC